>JAEANM010000462.1:17504-36005 GCA_017656035.1 Myanophis thanlyinensis | reverse complement strand
TCTCTCCCCCTCTTTCTCTCATTTTAATAATTGATTTAATCCAGGACCCACTTCCATTTGCCTGGAAAGGTCTGAGCAGCAGGAGTGAGTAGATGCTAAATTTTTCTCTGCGTTTATCTAACTGAATTGTATGAAATATTCCTCTCACTGCAACATTTGTGATAACATTTAGTCTGATTTTTCTTAGTACCTGATTTCATAAATTAAAGCTGCTTTGGTCTAGTAGTTTGGTCCAGGCTAGAAACCAGGAGACTGTGAGTTCTAGTGCCTTCTTAGGCATGAAAGCCAGCTGGGTGACTTTGGACATATCACTCTTAGGCCAATTTACTTCAGAGGGTGGTTGTTGTGGGAAAAATAAGAAGAGGAAGTATCGGATATGTATGCTGCTCTGCGATATTTATAAAAATAATAAAGAAGGGATATAAATAAATAAATATGATAGCATAATACACAGAGAAACAGAGATGAGGCGGGGGGAGGTGTGTGTGTGTGTGGTGGGTGGGTGGGTGGGTTGATTGATTGAGATTTGCAGTGCTCATTGTTGGGCTTGACTGGGATGTTCCAACTTCGAACAAATATTTTCTCAAGGATCTTCCCCAAAACATTTCTTAGAAAAAACAAGTATGTGTTACTTGAATGCAAGTAATCTGCTCAGAATTTCAACTTGCCTCCTTGATTTAGCTGTTCTCTATGCAACCCCAGATATATAATCTTCAGATGTGTCCCCTGTTCTCCCTTAGATAGCAAGCAATGGGAGGATGATTAGTAAGAGGGGAAATCCACCCTTTGCTACAAGGAACTCCTGGCTTGGTTCCCAGTGCTACCATAATGTTGGGTATCTGTTATGGGGATGAGATAAATCCATCCCCAGAAAGAAAATGCGGTTGACTAAACATAATGAATGGATTTTGTTTTTTGTTTACAATAAAACTACATTTTAAATGTTTTAATTTGGTTCTCATAAATATTTTCCAGGGAGCCCTTGGTTCTTAAGAATGTTGTTAGACTGACAGATTTTTAAATCTTTCTTACATGCTGTTTCCCTAGTTTGGTGTTCTGCAGATGTTTTGGGATGTAGTTCTTAAGTTCAGCAATCCTGGCTAGATCATTCCATAGGAGAATTGTATTAAATTTACTTATAATCCATGGTGCAGGGCCTTGATATCCATTAGATAGCCTTTCCCAGTAGTTTCCGACTACACAACTGGAACAACTGAAAATGCCTGCCAAGGGTAACCATTCTTATGACCTTCCCGAAGCTGGTGAAAAAGTATCTCTTGCAGGGGATCTTTAGGGATCAGTTGCAATCAATGGTCCATATATAATGTCAAATTCTCCATTGTGGGAGCAGCGAATCCAATGATTGGGTAATTTGCCTCAATTCTGATCACATGACCGAGTCAAATGAATATAAAAGCTTGCCACACTGATGTCATTCCCCAGTGTTTTTTCAACTCAGCTTCTGATTCAGAATCTTGGCTGAACACCGCTCTCATTGGATTCTCTAATTTTTGGTCGATCTGTGAGTTATTCTTATTCTCAGTGTTATCTCCAACAACAAAAGTGTCAGGAGGCCCCTTGGGACGTTCCCTTCCCACGAGGGGCACCCTGCGCCATCCTTGAGCCATCGGCTTTCAAGCCACCGTTTGCTTTAAATTATAAAACTGTATGCCATCTAGAACTGTGCAGATTTCAAGTGAAAGATATAGCACATTAATAAATTTATAATGTCAACTTTTACAACTATTTACTTACCCACAGCTCCGAGTGCTAAGAAGTGTTTTAAAAATGATGACGCTTAAAACTGATTTCAATGGCCATATTTGACAGAAACATATTTGCATTTAAAGAGCCCCAGGTTAGGGACAACTGGACCTAAGAAAGATGAAAATTGCTTTTAACACATATTGGGGGTTTCAGTTGTAGAAGTTGAAGTTAAAGTTTGTCATCCTTCTTTCTGGATTCTTAAGGAAACATCAGTCTTGGGTCTTCATGGAAAATGTTAGCTTAGAAAGATGAACATAAGAAACATCATAATTAACGTATGGTTCTTTTCTCTGTGAGTAAGCTGATATCATGTGCTAATTCATATTTGGTTTGGATTAGCATGTTTATAAACCTACTCACTGTGGCTTGGTCAGACCATAGTTAAAACAAACTGACTTAGTAAGATTTGTGAGTCTGCTCCTAATTTTTGGCAGAGGTGGCTACCAATAAGTGTAAAATGTCTCAAACGTGAAACAGTTCAATTCAAGCCTTCATTTTAATGTTAGGGTTAGAATATTTCTGATAAGATTGAAATAGGGCCAGAAGACTTCCAGCAAAGTCAGAACAGCCAGTTTTTCTACTTGTAGAGTTTGAGTTTAAAATATTCTATACACTGATAGTTGCAAATTGTCTTTGATCTCATCAGTTATTGACATAAACATTCTTTCATTACTTGAAACACTTCAGCAGTTATCAAGGAATGCATTTTTAGCATACAGAGATAGAGTTTGGGTTTTTTGTTAAATTATTATATTAAATTTATAGCCAAAGACCTAAATTATAGAATTCGGTAATTGGCAAGTGTGGTTATTTATTTTTATTAAAAAATTTCCCTAGAATAAAAGACAAACCAAAAAGAAACAAATCAAACATTTCTTTCCATAAGAATCAAACCAAGCAAAAGAAATGAAAAAAAGGAAACTTAAGAAATATATGTGACTTCCTATCTTCTTTCTAACAGATAATTACAAACTTATTGTCCTTCTAACTTAGATGTCCATTTAGTTCCTCATTTAGATCCATAATTATGTCAATTATTTCTTCTTTCAACAAAAAGGTAATAAGCTTATTGAATTTTCTTTATAAAAACCTTGTCCTGATTAGGTGAGGTTGAATTCTAAATCATAGGGCTGAATTTGTTGGATGGTTAAAGGCAAACCTTTGAATTAAAGGTTCTAAGATGAGACAACTAGGTAAATGTCAGAATTTTTTTAAAAATCTTTTTTTTTATCTTTTAAAAGAGGTGGTGATAGTCTAAAACACAATAAATACAGGGGTGTCAAACTCAGATTTGGCCAAAAACAGAACTCCGGAGCCTGTTTTCTCTAGCAGAGCATTCGGGCCATTACAGGTGCCCCTAACATGAGTGACATCAAGCTGGCCATGAATACCCTGCCCCCCCCCCTCCCCGGTCAAACATAACCCTGATGTGGCTCTCAGTGAAATCAAGTTTGACACCCCTGAGTTAGAAAATCCTTCTTTAAAAACATTTTGCTATAGCCTGCCAGCTTCGTATCCCATGGGTAAATGTAGCATGTTAATCATACGTCATTTGTCTCATGTTTTAGAGTCCATGTGAACCTGAGCTGACCTGCATGTAGAGCTCAGTTCTATACTATTGGAACATCTTAAAGAAAATTGTCTTGAGACTTTTGAGCAGGACAAGTCCTCAGTGAATAATGGGAACTCTTGCAGAAAGTGAAGGGATTAACTCAGTGGTGGAATTCAGGTTTTTTTTACTACTGATTCTGTGTTCATTGTTTGGCGGGCATGACTGGGTGGGCAGTTTCTGTAAGCAGGGCAATAAAAATTAGTCTAGAAACAACACCAGAATGTTTCTTTCCTGCCTTCCTTACAGGATTAACCCTGTAAAGTAGAAAAAAAACAAAAGGAGATTTCTTCTAACAACTGGTTCTCCAAACTGCTTAGAAAATTTACTACCGATTCTAGCCAACTTGCTAGAACCAGTTGAATTTCACTTCTGGGTTAACTATAATGCCTCAAAATATTGTTATTCATGCCACTGACAAAAATGAAAAAAAAAGTTTGAAGACTGAAATTCTAGACTTCTAAAATGCCATTCTTAAATCTGCTCTTCTTAAATGTGGAATAAACTACTGCTTGGTTTTTCACTCCTTTGGATTTGCTTTTGCCCTGTTGTTTTAAAATAAGATTTAGGGACAGGAGAAGGATGGACTGCAATGTCATGTATTTGTCTCTGCTTTTCTGCATTGTGCACCAACCCCCACCCCCACTTTATTTCAGTTCCTGCAACAAGTCTGGAAGAGAGTTGGGGAATGAGTATAATCAAATCTGCTGGGATAGAAGATTAGAGCACAAAGTTGGGAGGGGAATTTCAGCCAGAGACCTTAGAATTGCAAAGCAACTAAAAAGGCATCTCTTGAATCATACATTCCAGTCAATTTTCACATGCTCAGAAGATGACTTCCTGCATATCCTGCCCCTTTCAGAGCTCAAGATATCTGAAATGCACACTCCAAGGTACCCAGAAGAAGGGCCTATAACAGGCTATGTCTAAATAGCTGGAAGAGTATAAAAATACACTAGTGATTTCTTCTTTCTTGATTTTCAATACATTTGTTCACTTCCCCCAGTGTTGAATTGTACAGTAGAGGTACTAGTACTGCGGATCATTTTTTTTCCAGGACCCATAAGGGACTTCATGGCGAAATAAATCACTATCCATATGAACTTTTCATGCACATTTCATAAAAGAAATTGAATGTGGGAGCTAGGGAGATAAATGTAAAATGCACTAAGGCTCCCTTTTAGCAGCTGTGGATCCAGTCCCTCAGTTGTAGCCATGCAGATGTTTGCATAGTCTATTTGTATGTTGTTGTTAATAATAGCTTACACACATGAGAAAGAGGCTCAAGAGTGATGAGCTGAGCTCCTGCCACTCTGTAGTGAACACCCCCCCCCCCAAAGTCATGTTGATGACCTGCCCACATAGTAGCTTTGTGCAAGAGCCAATCGGGTCAATACACAGATGTCCAGGGGCACGGTCACAGGAACAACAGATGAGGCGAACTTGAGGAACATAATTCATTTGATGGCAGGAAAATCTTGAGCTTTTAGGAAGCTCAATATGTGGCTCATTTCCTTGAATTAGTAAAAAATGGGCATGTTAGGCAGGGAATTAAAACTAAAGTGTCACAGCAGATTCATATCTTCAAATGCAAATCACTTTGCTTGTAGCCTGATTTAAGCTAGGGAAAACAGTAGAGGCAAAAGATGGGCGTAAAAGCTGTGGATAAGATACTTTGCTCACTGCTGTTCCTTGGCAATAAATAATCCTCCAACCTTTTGATGGCAACTTACATTGGAAGACAGCTATCTGCTTGTGTCAGATTTCATTGTTTCATTCATCCAGACTAAGGCAAGGAAAAATATCAAAAGAGCTGGGTGCATAAGAAGATGGCAGGTATGAGGGAGAACACTAGAAGGATAAGGATGGCAGTCCTGTGTTTTGTTCCTATTAATGATGCAAAATGGCTTCCAGCATTGAGGGAAGCAATGAAAAATGGGTTCTTGGGTGGCTTTGTATCCACTTTGTTATGAAGCTGTGACAAAGTCAGTGACAGAAGCTGTGTGAATAGTCATAAATCTTTCAGAAAATCTAGCGGTTTTTATTTTTGGTTTTTAAACAAGGAGTCTGCAATTTTGCTCTGCGCTCTATGAAATTGTTTTCACAGAACAGAATCAACAGATTGTTAAACACATTGATTAAACTGAAATAACCTTGTGACTGAATTGTGCTGCAATTAATGCATTAGTTTCTTTTAATGTACCAGAGGGACTTTGCTATTTCTAACAGTACAGTGCCAAATAGATAATGGCAGAGAATTTAAAATGCAAGATCTATGTTAGAGGTTGGGAGAGACTTCAAAATCCAAAGTGACAGGCAAGTGAAAAAAAGGTTATTCTTTTGCCTCGTTAGTGTGGGCTTAACTAATTTGAATTTTCCGTATGGATGTGAAAACTGATGCGCTAACTCTTTGTATTTCCTGAATTTTGGTGTGTACAAAGATGTGTACATTAAAAGAAAAATGTACATTAAAATGCCTACACATGGAACATTTTAAACTAATCTACTTTATCTTTGGGGAGAAAGGCAACATCCTCTGGAGATCAGAATGGCTCGAACTCTGTTAGCCTTTGTAAGGCCCTAAAAACCTGACTTATCTTTCTGAGCCTGGGGCGCTGAATGTGCCAATAACTCCGTTTCCTGGCTATATTGCGTCTGTATTTCCTGACCCAATATCCTGCTCTTGTATGTGTTGAATGGAATGTTTTTAATGTTACTTACTGGTTTTGCAGTTTTTATTATTTTAAAATGTTTAAGATGTTTAAGCATAATATATTTTCTGAAATGTAAGCTGCCCAGTCGTTGACTGAGATGGGTGACCACAGAAATGGAGCAAATAAACAAGCAAATAAATAAAATGCATTCAGAAATTTATATATCAGCATGCAAAGGTGGACAAAAACACATAGATGTGTTCCTTCTCTTAAAATGGATTGCCAGTATCCTACCTTTATATAGAAGTGACAGAGTTGCTTTAAAAAAAAAAACACCTATTTGTCCCAGCACATTTATTTCTGATATATATCACTTTTTTGTTCTGTTTGTTAAACAGGGTTTAGGAAGGTATTCAGTTAAATGTGAAATAAAATACAAAACATGGCTCCGCCTTTGGAATTTTTCATGAAACAATGTTTGGGCCTTCATTTCTGTCTTTAAAATAGTTTGAGAGATCTGTTTGATATTAAGGCCAAATAGGAGCTCAGCGTTAAACACAGAAAGATGCTGACATCCCACCTGTCTGCAGCTCCTTTAATGCAGCTGTGTCTTTTCTTGGTATTGCAGCATAGTCTCAGGAAAAGGCATGTTTAGTTTCAGGAATTACAAAGTGGTCCTTGCATGTGCCCCTCTTTGCTCTTAGAAGTGCATTTTTAAGCAATTCATAGCCTTCTTAGATGGCCTGTAGCATTGTTTTGTAACATCTTGTGTCGTGGTACAGTCACTTAGGATAGCGGCTTTGGGTAATACATGTACAGGTAGTCCTTAACTTCGAATTGTCACTAAATGAGTAGTTCTAAGTTACAACTGCACTGAAAAAAGTGACACGACTGTTTTTCAGACTTACAACCATTGTAGCATACCAGGGTCATATGATCAGAATTTGGGGACTAGGCAGCCAGCATGTATTTATGACAGTTGCACTATCCTGGGGTCATGTGATGGCCATTTGTAATCTTTCCAGCTGGCTTCCGACAAGCAAAGTCAATTGGGAAAGCTGGATTCACTTAACAACTGCAGTGACTCACTTTAACAACTGGCAAAAAAGATTGTGAAATGGGACAAAAGTCATTTAACAACTGCCTTGCTTTTAGCAATGAAAATTTGGGACTTAATTGTGGCCGTAAGTTGAGGACTAACATGGGGAAGCTTTTTTGGAGATCTTTTAGAATGAAGTGCTGGTTCTTTCTTCCGCTTCCAATTTATTCTTGCAGCAACTCTTAAAAGGTAAGCTAGCCTGAGAATGACTGACCCAACATTACCCAGAGGGTATATCCTGAACTAGAATATCCTAGTACCTCATTCAGCACTTATGCAAAGATACTATTACAGTATGCTAGACTGGTTAATTTAAAAACTTACTTGGGTTGTGGACTTTCAAACATATGGTAGGGATAAAACTGGATAAAATATATCCAGTTATAAGATATATTGAAAAGTAGATTAAAAATCATTAAGTAGATTTTTTTTTAGTAGACAATGTGGGTAAAAAAAAGCAAACATTTGTACAAATCTCCCTTTTTTCAGATTGTGGGGAATATGATCATTAATGAAAACAATCTCATTTTTTTAAAGAATATTTCTTCCGCTGTTCTGGATGTAATCCCAATACAAAAATGGCATAATATACAAAATTCAGGATTATATAACAGATTTTTTTCCTTTTTTTTTTTTGACAAAATAGACTTTTTTTTGCCCATGGGCTAAAGTTTAGTCAAAATCCATCATAGTTGATCAAGTGTTCGTTGAATTGGAGACCTTAATTATATGCTACAATTTTCCCCTATTTCTACTTATAATCCCATCTCACATCCCACAATTTAAATATAAAATAATTATTTTCTTTTAAATTAGGGATCCTTTTCTGAATTTTAGAAGACATATTGGAAAAAAGGTGTACTGTATGAAAAAGGTTAGAAGTTCAAAATTTATGAGGGTGAAATAACATGTATTTCCTTGTGTCTCTACTTTGAGGATAGTAATCTTGATTAAAGACATTCTCTGGACGTTGGAGAGAATCTGAATTTAAAGTGGAAAGTAAAAATATAGGCCCAACTCTAAGTATTTATATTGTGCAATCTGACTCTGAAATTAATAGGGTGCAACAATAGAGTGTATAATAAGAAATCAAAAGAACCTCTTTTGATTTATACTTTTTGTATATACTCTTTGAAATTATATACAAAACTCTATTTTTTAATGTTAGAGAATTATGGATTTTTAACATTTATTTTTATCATTAATTCAGCTTCTGTTGTGGGGAAACAAACATTACAAAACTAACAGCTTTGCTAGATGTTTTACATATATTTTTGATATCTAATTACAGTATAAGGATTTAATTGGTTTTCTTTCTTTTTTTTATGGACACTAGGCTGTTAAGGGATAGTTTCTGCATCTTTGCTATTTCTACCCTTGTATGATATGATACAACTTCAGAGCCTTCCCTAAAATTTCCTGCATAGTTTTTCAGGACTTCATAAGAAGCAATGGAACACTTAACATGCATTTTAAATGCAAGCATAAATAAATGCCTGGATTCCTGGCAGGTTCGACCAAATAGCAGATTATATAGCTTTCAGATTATTTTTTTTCTCATTCCCTAGTGTTGTTTTGAGCTGTTGCAAGACAACAATAATTTTCCTTTGTTTTGAGTTGTTGCTGGAATATCTCTAGCTATGCCTGTGTTTGCATCTGTCTTTTTCCAGAACAAAGTCGCCGTGATGATTTGGAGAGCTTGGGCTATGTACTGATGTACTTCAATCTTGGCTCATTGCCTTGGCAAGGCCTGAAAGCTGCCACAAAGCGACAGAAATATGAGCGCATCAGTGAAAAGAAGATGTCGACACCCATCGAAGTGCTCTGTAAAGGCTATCCTTGTAAGATTTCCCTGTAGTTATTTTAAAGTTCTAGCACCTTTTTTTAGTGGTGTGGGCATAAACGTAACCCAATTTAACACTCCTAGTCTAGTTTTTTTATAGCCTAAATTCTTTGTTCTGTTTGCAAAATACTGAACAGCACTAAGTTTTCCTGTGAATCCTACCTTTATTAGCTATTTAATATCAACTGTAATTCTGAAGTAGTTATGGAGGTGCCCTTGAGTGAAGAAAGGTTGCACTAAATCTCATATTTTTGGAGTAAAAACCATAGATGATAATAGCTGTTAGAAAGATGGTGTGCAGATTATATGCAGCTTATATGTATTTTGAAGGGAAAGTTGCATTTTTAGATAGTTCCGTTAAGTGGATTGGAGGAAAATGATGAAAATAGGACCAAGAATTAGCGTGAATAAACAATATGTTTACTTGAGCGGGAAAGGGGAGGGGGGAGTGCAGAATTAGGCTCAGTTTTGGAAAAGTTCCAGGGAACCATGGCCAAAATAGCTAGATCCTCTTTTAGTGACAAGGAGCCAAAGGGGAACTCCAGGGAGGATTTTAATAGCTGGACTAGATTAATCCTGTCTCCAACGTATCCAGCTTAATTTTAATTTTAAAAGAATCAAAAGGCAGGATGATTTTTCATCTTTTGGGCTTTTAGCGTGGTATCTGCAAACCTCAATATGCTATTGGGTAGCTGTCTTGATATTTGCCTGATACTTTTTTTCTATTTTTGTAATTAAAAAAAAGTTAAATGGGAAGATATCATGCTACAAAGCTAGCACAACTGAGAACTGCAAATATTTCCAATAATATTTCAGTAGTCTGTGTGTGTGTGTTTTCGTAGATTTTCATAGGTACAGGTATACAGGTCTAGGTGTGTTCAGGTCTTCTCCTGTGTAAGTTTGAGAGTATCTTCACAACGTGCCAGGCACGAAGCAGAAGGCACCAGCCTGAGGATGGCGAGTGGGACCTTGCCAAAACATTGTGAAGATACTCTCAAACTTACACGGGAGAAGACCAGAACAGTATCTTCGCAACGTTTCGGCGAGGTCCCACTCGCCATCCTCAGGCTGCTGCCTTCTGCTTCATGCCAGTGCGAGCAGTGTGTGACCGGAGCTGCTGTACACACACACACACACAGACTGGCATATACCAGTTTTTTCTAAACAAAAAAACCTGTACGGATCTGTACCTCAGTTTGGGGATCCACCTGTTTATGAAAAAGGCAAATGATCTGGAGATGGTTAGAAAGGACAATTGACAGCAGGTCTCCCCACTTTGTCTTTTAATATGAGCTGTGGTGGTGCAGTGGTTGGAATGCAGTATTGCAGGCTAATTCTGCTAATTGGCGACTGCCAGCAGTTTCTACCCCTGGTAGTCTACCGGATTGTCTACTGCTACCTACTACCAGATTCTCACAGGCTCAAGGTTGACTCAGCCTTCCATCCTTCCAAGGTTGGTAAAATGAGGACCCAGATTGCTGTGAACAATATGCTGACTCTTTAAACTGCTTAGAGAGGGCTGTAAAGCACTGTGAAGTGGTATATAAATCCAAGTGCTACTGCTAAGCGCTATTAAAAATAATTATTTTGTGACTGGCCACATCCATCATGGCTAGTCCCTAGTGGGCTTTCAGAATTCCAAATTTTTCCTCTGTCTCCAAATGTTTGGAGGCTCCTATTTTATCTAGGTGACAGGATGACCCCCTTCACGTCTAAAGATTAATATGTGCATTGCAGACAGAAGGTTTTCACTGTGCGCTGCACTAGTGCTGTTGCAATCTATAGCAGGAAACTATATATAGGCAGGGGGGAAGGGGAGGTGGAATAACAGTGCCCAGAGAGGAACAAAATTGTTCTTGCTAATTATTCCTCATTGCTGTCTCTCATTTCTGCTCCAGCTGAGTTCTCTACATACCTCAACTTCTGCCGTTCACTGCGGTTTGATGACAAACCAGATTACTCTTATCTGAGGCAGCTGTTCCGCAATCTCTTCCACCGTCAGGGTTTCTCCTATGACTATGTATTTGACTGGAATATGCTCAAATTTGTGAGTAACCCTAATTTTTTAAAGGGGGGATTAGTATAGTATAGTTATTTGCATACCAAGGAGCTGCACATAGATGAGGAGGGGCTGAAGGCTAAGGAGCCTATGTAGCCATTCTCTCTTTAATACTGAATTATGTTTTGGGGGGCCCTATAGTGCAAATTTGCCTTAAATTTGCAACCTGGTTCCCTCCAATTTGTTCAACTTTGGTTCCTGTAATATCCAACTAACAGGAGGTGGGGGAAATGGGATGAAATTCTGTGTTGTATTTATCGAGTTCTAAATTGAGAAGGTTCCCTTGTGGAATAAGCTTGTCAATGTGCTGGTTGTAGTGGCTTTTTATGGTGCTTGCCTAAAAAGCAGCATTAAGACCTAAGCCCAAGAGAGATCCAGAAGTAAAACGTGGGCATTTCCCACGTATATCCTGTATATTTTCTCATTGACCCATAGTCGCAAGCCCTGTGGCAAGACAGAAAAGTGGGAAGTGCCCACGTTTTACTTCTTTCTAAGTAGATAGTCACTACAGTAAAACAAGTTTAATTTTCTATGTTTTAAGATGTTAAGTTCCAAAGGTGCACCTGTTCTCCAAGTGCCTTTTTATGTTTTAACAACTACAATAATGGATTCTGATGTTTTACTGAATCTCTAGTCGGAATATTGCTTGCCCGGATTTCTTTTCCCCTTAGGACAGCAGAACTGAAAGGATAAATACTGATATGCAGCAAAAGCTGAATAGCAGGGAGCTTGATGGCTTCAGGCTTACACACACATACTTCTTGTCCCACTCACAAGTGGAGGAATTTGGGAAAGCCCTGCAAAATAGACTCTGACTCAGTAGGCAGAAATTGGGGACTTTCGCTTCTCAGCTTTTCTCAGCTGCTGTTGCAGTTGTTCATGCATGTTTATAAGGTGATTGATACCTCTCAGCAGTTATTAAAGCATTGTGGGTCAATTAAATATTTCAGGGAGCAGCCCGGAATCCTGAGGATATGGACCGGGAGAGGCGAGAGCATGAACGAGAGGAAAGGATGGGGCAGCTCCGGGGTTCCGCTACACGGGCACTGCCTCCCGGCCCTCCTGCTGGGGCCACTGCTAACCGCCTCCGCAATGTCGCTGAACCCATGGCCTCCACACCCACTTCCCGCATCCAGCAGTCTGGTGAGTGGACGTAAAATGGCATGCTTCATGCTTTAGTGGTAGCAAAAGTATAGCTCGCCATGCTGATCTATTGCCCACTTCAGTACTTTCCTTTCATCCCAAATCCTAATGGGTTCGACCCTATCTTCTGTTTTGGAAAATTTATCACTCTGAAAAATAAGATTAAAAAAAAAAGTAAAGGAATCTCTTATTAAAGCCAATAAAGGGTAAATCTATTTCAGTTTCAAAACTGGAATAGATTAATCCCAGTTATGGAACCTGTTGAGGAACAAGTCCATCTCCTTTTCAATATTAGAAGCAGGAGCTCTCCTTCCTTTCAGAGTTACAAAGCCAACAAACCCACAATCCCAGGGCTCATAGAACGTAGCCTTAGTATGCCATGGACACTTCCCTGTTCCCATCCTATAACTTTCTCGTTCCTTTTTCTTTTCTTCCTTTCTTTTCTCATCTGCATCTTTATATAACTACAAAATATCAATGTTATAAATAATTTCTCCCTTCTTGCCAGGAAACACATCTCCCAGGGCAATTTCACGGGTAGACAGGGAACGTAAGGTCAGCATGAGGTTACACCGAGGAGCCCCCGCCAACATCTCCTCGTCTGACCTCACAGGACGGCAAGAAGTGTCACGGATTTCAGCATCACAGGTGAGTTTCTTTTGAGGAGGATCCTATTTCACTGAAAAAAAATACTTCTGAACTATCTTTTCTAATAAAAATGATCAGAACAGCAATAAAAGCTTAAGTAGATCCTATCCTAGCCTACTGAACTGTCCATCTGATCAGGCAAAGAGAGGATAAATATTATGGATATGTGATACCTCAACTTCCTTGAGAGAACTTATATAAGTTCTCTTTATTAGTGAGAGAACTTACTAATAGTTCTGAGAACTATCTGCAGGCAGTCGGTTAGCAGTCACTTGTTCATGACCATTTGAATTTACAATGTAGTTACGGGGGGTCCTCCAAGTTCTGGACATCACAGCAGACCTGCTACACTCACACTGCATCTCTGCCTTCCCTCACACACTCTCCCCCACCTGCAGCAGTCATTTATCTATGTGCTGGCCAGCTTGCAAGTCATCTGGGACTTGCAACTTCCTGCCAGCTACCCTGCTGACTATGATTGTTGGAAGCTGGCAGGAACTTGTTAAAGAGGTGTTTTGCTCAATAGGAACTGCCGAGATTTCCATTTCCAGTCACCTGCATAGAAATCGAGGTCCAGGGAGTACAGGCTTTCACAGACCATACAAACACTGTGGATTCAAACATCAAGTAACACTGCTTAGTAAGACACCAAGGCTGGCATTCCTAGACTGAGGTTTTGATTGGGACTGTTGGCAACCAAGAAATAGAGATCTATAGGAAATCCATTCACAGAGACCAATACCTGCTGTTTGACTCCCACTATCCATTTCAACACAAACTAGGAGTCATCAGGACACTACATCACATGACAGAAAACATCCCCACCACCAGGGATGCCTGAAAGAAGAAAAACAGGCACCTGGCAATTCTTAAAGCCAGCGTGTATCCAAATTGGGCTTTTATTAAATCAGCATCTGGATCCAACAGAAGAATTGGATTCAGACAAAGCTGAGACTCAAAGTCAATGGAAGAACCTGGTCATTCTTTACACCACTGGTTTATTGGAGAAGCTAAAACGGATATTTGGAAAATGCCACATACCTGCGTTCTTCAACCCACCAACACACTAACAAAGAGGCTTGTCCACCCTAAACAGCGGATACCAAAAGGCTGTTACACACGTTGTGTGTGTAGTCTAGCGCACTGAGGAGTGTTCAGAGTTCTACATTGGAGAAACCAAGCAGCCTTTACACAACAGAGTGGCCCAGCACAGGGAAAGCAGCACCACAGGACCAGACTCGGCAGTGTACCTTCATTTAGAAGAAAACGGACACACTGTTGAGGACAGTAACATTCACATTTTGGATAGGGAAGACGAATGGTTTGAGAGAGGAGTGAAGGGGTCCATGTATGCCAGAGTGGAAAATCCTTCCCTCAGTAGAGATGGAGACCTCAGACATAATCTGCCCACCGTTTTTTTTTATGCTGCTCTTTCATCGTTCCCCAGAAGGTTGAGACTGGTTCACCAGGGAGTGGTTCACTCTTAATGACCCAACTAGGGTAGAGGATTTATCAGTTGGAACATTTACATCCCAATAACACCCTGGCTACTCACCTAACGAGCCCATGCAGTTTAGATGAGAAATGAACCTCCCTGGAGGACATATATGGGATCCTTCTAACCAGCTTGTTCAGACTGAAGAAGTTATTTGGCTAAGCAGTGAAATGTTTTGAACCAACGTGGAAAGAATTCCAGTTGCCATGACTTCAACTTCCAAACAACTCTGCCTGGATGACTGGGAATCTTCATCAACATACAGCCAGTCCCGTGATGTTGCCCTTTGTGACTGCATTGTTTAGCAGCAGAAATTCTGGTTCCAGTTGCTTCTGTAACTCAAGGAGTATTTGAATTGGTATCAGAATCTATTTTTGTGGATTTGTTTTTATTATACTTTTCACTTAAGTGTGAAAGTTCCTTTTCCAGTAGATTCAAGAATATCAAAGTCATTTTGGGAATAACGCTTTAATTTTTTTTAAAAAATGCATTCACCCTAAGTTATCCACTTATTACATTGATGAAAATCTTTCTCAGGGTGAGGACAGAGGGATACATTTTAGGAGAGGGAATGTGATGGGGTCACCTTTTCAGAAGGGAGAGAGAAACTAGGGCAGTCCCCTCTGTACCTTTCCTATGGTCCTCCTCTGCAGCCTATTCAGTTTTTTGTTTATTTTCAGACCAGTGTGCCATTTGATCACCTGGGGAAATGAAGAGTGGATTCCACCAGACCAGTGTTTGCTTAGGTGAGTGTCTGCCTTGCCAGCCTGTTCTGTGATGACAGCATTATTATCTGATCAAGTGAATGGTGGCTCAGGCAGGGTCCATATATTTTCTGCTTAAATCTCAATGAAATGGGATAGTCAGGGTGTTTAAAAGGCCCAAATGACCTCATCCCATGACGAGAAAACCAGACTGTTTTTTTCTGTCCTTGCAATAAGGGACATAATGTTCTATACTTACCTAATCATAACAATACAGCCAGTTCTTTCAATTAGTGTGTGTTAGATGATGTGAAATGGTAATTTATTACTGTGGAATTGTGCAAATGTAATCATACAAGATTTCACAGAAGTATTGTATCCCCACTGGCAGAGTGAGTGCTAGGAGCAGCAAGTTTCAGTCCTGAGTAGCAAGGTATTGGCATTGTTTCACCAGAGACATTCTTGAAACCCTGAATCTAAAGAATTATTATATAACATTTCTTGAAAAGCTGAACTGTAATGTTTATAGTGTTGGACTAGGAATAGTGTTATTAGTTTCACATCCCCATTTGATTATGGCTAAATTATAATAGTAGGTCTGTCATTCGAGGGTGGGGGGGCGATTTGTATTATTTCTTCAAGTTCCTGAAAGAAAATCAAGAATAGATTCAATAGAATAAAACATTTATTCTATTTATAAGGATATACAAACCAGTGTTTGGTGTGCACCTATGTCACCTCTCCTGCGGGAGCTGCACTGGTTGCTGATTTGCTTACAGATGCAATTCAGAGTGCTGGTTGTCAACTTTAAAGCCTTTCATGGCTTGGGACCAGGTTATCTGAGGAACTGTCTCTTGCCGGTCACACCTACCCGACCTACCAGAGCGGGAAGGCAAGGAATGTTGCGAATTCCATCCCCAAGGGAGATACATCTCGTAAAACCCAGAAGAAGGACCTTTTCTGTGGTGGCTCCCTCTCTCTGGATCATCATTCCCCCAGAGATTAGAATGGCCCCCACTCTAACACTCTTCCAGAAGGCGTTGAAGACCTGGTTCTGCCAGCGGGCCTGGGGAACGCAAAGTGGATGGAGCCCATTAAATGGCTTGTGTGGTGTATTGTCGTGGGGGTGGGGGTGGGTATTTTATTATACTGTTTTATTAATTTATTATATGATTTTCTCTTTTATTAGTTTTATTGTTTTTATATGAGGTTTTTATATTCTTGTAAGCCGCCTTGAGTCGCCATGTACAAATAGGTGGCAATATAAATTTCCTAAAATAAAAATAAATTTATATGATAGTGAATATTTATCTTTGGGCCTGCGGGAAGGGCATAGGTCAATTTTTCTCAACCTCACCATCTTTTAAGATATGTGGACTTCAATCCCCCAAATTCCCCAGCTAACCTGCTAGGAGAAGTCCATGCATCTTTAAGTTGCTGAGTTGAGAAAATACACCATAGACTAAGGAGAATTGCCATTATTTAATTTTACTGCCAATTCATTAGAATTAAATATTCTTTTCTTTAAAAAGCAGATCTAGATCTATGCAACTATGGGCTTCACATCATGGGAGCAGTAAACACAGCTGGTATACGTAAAGTAAATACAGCACTTTAGACAATTTTGGGTTTTTCTTTTGTCTCTGTGATTTCAGTTTGGTTCTTAAAAAATATTCATCGTGAATTGGTAGAAAATATCTTAAAAGCAAAATATTCAAACGTGGAAATACCTTGAAGCTCCAGAGATAACTTTGCATTCCTTGCAAATAAAACAATATTGCACAAGTGCTAATTGCCATATAGCTTTAAAAACACGAGTGCAGATACAAGATTCTTTTTCCTGTTTGCTTTTCTTCTTTCAATGCAGTTTCTAGCCCTTAAAAGTTCCAGAGATTGATGGGCATGGGGAATCAATCCTTCGTAAAATGTGGTAACTTATTTAGGGTTAACTAAGCCAGTTTTATCAGAACACAATTTCAGTGTTTGAATTTCTGAGAAGAAACCACTTTTTAACACTCTGTTCTTTTCTTTTTTTCTTTTCTAGTGTCTTCACTGTATTTTTCTTTTAAAAAAACAAAACAACAAAAACAAATTAAAAGGAAAAAAAACAAACAAAAAAAAGCCAACCTTTTTTTTCCCCTGCCAGCAACAAGGAGAGGATCTGCCCTGTGCTGGCATTCTTGTCTTTCCTGAGATCATCGGCTGTGTTCCCGAACCAAATTGCCTTTGACGAGTCACTCATGCAGGAGCCTTGCAGGAACACCATTGCTGCTGCTGTTGTGCAGCTTCCTCTCCGTAGGCCTTGCCCGTCTCGTGCCAGCAGGCCGTGGCCACCACCCAGATCTTTCTGCTCCCCTTTCCGATCTATATGTATCGTTCACAAAAAAAAAAAAGAGAAGCCTTATTCTATTCAATATTTGTTTTGAAAGTCCAGTTAGTTAAGAAAAGAAGGTTTCCAACACAATTTTTAATCACATCTTTGTTCTGTGGTTCTTGGGTGGGGACGAGGATGTTTACAGGAGAACTTTAAAAATTCCAGCTCCAAGGAGCCTTCAGGAGGTGGTTTAACATTCATTTCAAATTTGGCTGCAGTGGTAAGCTGGCACTGCCTCCAGGGGAGATTCAGTGGACGAAGGCTGCTATTTGTATTCAGGCATTCTTTCTTTTGGGGACACCACTGCCCCTGTGTGTGCATTCGTGTGGGATGCTATAGGCATACCAATAAGGTGAACAGGACTGGCACGGCAGCAGTTGTGTGTTAAGGGTGTGGATGTGGGTAGCGATATCTGCTGTGCAAGGCAGCAAGAAATGTGAAGGGCGTAGAAATGTAACCTGCTTCTAGTGCAAGGGATGGCAGTCTTTCTCTCTCTCCTCTCTCTCTTTCTCTCTCAAGCAACCAGTTTGGATGTGTTTAGTTTTATTATTTTTACTTCGTTTTTGTTATTTTCCTGCAGGAGTCAGGGGGATGGAGCTGAGGAAAAGGGAGGGGTATGTGAATGATGGGGGTGGGAAGAGAAGCAGAGGTTACTTCTTGTTACCATCAGTTTTAGAAGAACGAACACGTCTTCCCTCCTCAATAAGAAGATTTTCTTCTACCTTTTTGCCCCGTTCTTGTTTTTAAATTTTTTAGGTTTTATTCGAGAAAACAATCTGTCTTTAGTTCTGCATCACAGCCATCATCACCTGTCCTCCAGCCCTTAGCTTGGATTTTTATTTTTTTGTTTAAACGTTGAGCAGTCTGGAATGTTTGGAAGTGGATCGGCCTTGGCGTTTTTGGGTTTCTTTTTTTAATTCTTCTATTTAACACAGGGTTTTTTTGTTGTTGTTTTCCCCTAATTTATTTACCCTGCTCTTACTGTGTCTCTCTCCTTTTTTTTAATTAAGTAAAAAAAACAAACCTTTTTATTACTTTGTAATTTTAAAACAAAAACAAAAAAACAAAAAATTGAACTTTGGGGGGTGGGAATTTTGTACTTTTTT
>JAEANM010000462.1:6108-17494 GCA_017656035.1 Myanophis thanlyinensis | reverse complement strand
TTGTGGTTGTTAATTTGAAGTAATAAAGTAGAAAATGATAAAGTGATGGAAGTTTCTGCCTTTTTTTTCCCTCTTCTCTGCAGTCAACTTGTGATGTAGGCAAGAAGTGTCATTTTACATGCAATCTCATGATTGCTCTGTTTCCAAGTTCCAGGAAAAAAGATTGACTAAGAAGAGTATGTACGTCATTTGCTCACCTAAAAATAAAAGCAGATATAGGTTTCACTTTCTTAACTGATACAGGTATAATAGCAGAAAAGCAAATTGTACATGCTTCAAACTATGCAATCTTTGTTTTGGACTCAAACAGTACAAGTTCTGGAAACTGAAATTTCTTTTCAGTTTATATTAAAGCCAAGCCAATTTAACTCAGAATCGGTATTTCCAAGAATGCATTAGCCAAGGATCCTTTTAGAATTTAAATAATGCAAAATAAAAATGCCTCTTGGCATTTCATTCAGCAGTAGAGAAGTAGAGAATGTATCATTTTTAAACTAACAGGATTCCATTGGATGTAATTAATGAATCGTGCATTAATTGCTCCATGTCCTTTGTGTAAGAAAAATCATCTCTAACCTCTGATACATTTCCTCAAAATTCTGCTACGTTATGTTTCTTTTTGGTTAATTTTTACTTTAAATTTTTACATTAAATTATAAAATCACCCAAATGGTGATTCTGGGTAACTAACATAAAGTTAAAAGCAAAGTAATGTGAAAGAATGTAGATTTCATCTTGGGAAGGAAGAAGAGAACACTGAAACTGAAGGAAATTAGAAAATAGAAAGTATGAGAAAGTAACTCAGAATAGAGTGTTGGAAAGAACCTAGAGGTCATATAGTCCAATCCCTTGCTCTCAAGCAGTAGTTCTATAGCATTCTGGACAAATGGTTGTCCAATCTCTTCTTGAAAGCCTCCAGTGATGGAGCGCTCATAACTTCTGAAGGCAAACTGTTCGGTTGGTTGGTAGATTGGTTGGTTGAATGAATCTGCTTCCAAAAGGTATATATGGCCCTTGAAGCAATAAACTGGAGCAAACGTTTACAGGTGCATTTGCTCTCTACCAAAACAGGCTCTCTTGATCAGCCGTAACTGTTTTCTAGCAGAAATGCCATCTGGTTTCTCTGATCAGAAGTACCTCATGTGAAAGCTTTGCTTTGTAGTGCAGTGCTTACTTTCAAATCAATTCAACTTGGTGTGATATTACAAATCAATCCCTGATTGATTTTGAATGATACAAAATAGGGCAGAAAGAAGCTCTTGACAGGCTTTCAAGATGTTTTCATCCCATTCTATAACAATAAAAAGTATTCTTGGAATTTTTCCAGCTTTTGAGTCCTGACCTTGCCTAGCCTAAAGGCTAAAAAAAAAACATACAGCAGAGCCAAACCAACCCACAAATATATTCCAACCTGGAATATTAGGGCTATTTTAAATAATGTATGCCGGTCTCCCAAGGATATTTAATTCCTGTGAACAAAAGCCGTTTTTAATGTTCTATTCATATCATATCTGGCAGTTTTCATATGAAGAATCCCAACATACCAACTATACATTCCAGTAATCAAAAGGCTGCCTTGTGGCTGAACAAAATATTGCAATATCCAGCACAACCTTGTCATTTCCCCTGTAACCCTATATAAATATAGGCAAGTAACACTCAGCCATGGCAATTCGATCTGGTTAATAGTGATTATCTTTTTGCTCAATAGTCCAAATGCTGTCAGAAAGATTCCCCATCTAGATCATGTCCTCTCCACTGACTTAAACAATAGGCAGAGATGGATCTGTTCTGCCTGCTTCCTATCAGATGTTAAGTGCAGCTTTGTCTTTCACCCTGCTATTGGGTTACAGAATTGATTAATATGCTTATATGTGTATAAGATGTGTATTAAAAAATCACCCAAACTAAGACCCATCACGAAAGTACAATGTAATATCGGCACTGTAGTGGAATATAAAATTGAACTTGATTCAAAATAAAAAAATCTTAAAAACTGGAACAGAGATTGGATTATATAAATAATTAGGAGAGATTAAATACACAAGCCATTGAATTTTTCAAATATTCTTGCTCAGCTGACCTGGAACAGAGCGAAGCATTCATCTGCTTCAAGCATTGCATTAAAGTCCAATCTACTTTATTATTTGTATTATTAATTACCGTACTTCACTATGATTTGAATAAATCTCCATTAATTTACTCCATGCTGTAACATGAATAATTTGTTATCCGCAATTGGTCCACATAAAATGCAAAACAATCCCCCAGTTTCAAGTATAAGAATAATTCACTATTACTTAAAAGAGAAAACAGACTTGTTATAGGTACAGAATTCATTGTTGTCAAGCTGTAGCAAGAAAAACAACTACTTTATTGGCACAGAAGCCAACCTGAATCTGCTACTCATAGTCAGATGGAGCCTCTGCAGAGAAAGATCAAAACTGGTTGTACTTAAGTGGCACAGACAGTCAATAGCCTCCTATTGTAGACTCCCAACTCCCGTCATTAGATCAGCTGGTGGCATGAGGAACCACAGTGCCTTTATTGCTAGCTCATCTCGTCTAATTTGGGACATGGAATATGAATGTGCAGGAGAGGAGTGAGTTTCCTAGGCGTGGAGTTGCTTCCCAAGACACAGTCTCAATGGCTTTAACAGGAAGGATGAAAAGGCAAGGAAGAATATATTTACTACCTTATTTATAATAAAATCTGTAGTCTTTTTATCCCCTTTTATTCAAAAGTGCTGTATACATAGAAACATGTACATGCACACTTTTTCACTTTTATTTACCCAAAATGAAAGCTTAGTAGTTTGTTCCAATAATTCAGTAATGATCAGTAATGTTCCAATAATAGTTTCTTACTGCTGAGAATAGAAATATAGATAAAACTTTTTGGGGGGGTGTCTAACCTTTTTTTTCAGCATGACCATCTTAAATTTAAAGTATAGCAGGAAAATCATGTGAGTTGTATTCTAAAAATGTAATTTTGCCTGCTCTTTTTGTGGTTTATATTATGATAGATCAATCTTTATTTGGTCATAAACCAGCAGATATTTTGATGTAGTAAAGCTTTGTAATGGAATTCCCTTTGAATTAATTAATATCTAGCATAATTTTAAGTAATGCAAGAGGTACACATTGATATTAATTTCTTCCGTTTCTATTACTGATGTACTATAAACTAGAGTGGAACAGCTGGATCACAAATCGTTTATTTCATTCATTCATTAATTCAAAAGAATTCTCTGTGTCATTTTTTGGGCAACTCACAAATTCATAATAAAACCAACAGTCAAACCCAAATCCTGGCATCCTAACAATTACAGACAATCACTGAACTCTAGCTTCACTTCATCCTAGTGGTTTTGGGAAGCTTTTTAAGGCCTTTCAGAAAGTTAGAAGGGGGGGGGGCTGCCAGATCCTGGGGGAATGGTATTTCACAGGATAGGCTCTTATGTGTCCCTGGTCACCTTCTCTCTTCAACTTTTGCCAGCAGCTCCATTGGCATTTCTTGCATCACTCCATCTCACGTTGCTCTGCAGTGAGCCTGTAGGAGTTCTACAAGACCAGCAACTGCAGAGAATCCATGCCAATGTGACCTAGTCCAAAGCCCTTCCCATGTGTTTATTCCAAACTATGACAAGAGGCCTTGGCTGAAACTTCATTGTATCCATCAGTCGACTAGGGTAGGCCAATTAAATAGATAGACTCTGTCTCTTTGCAATGGGGGGATGGGTGGCCAGAGGAAATCTGTAGCCAAAGAGCTTTATCTGTCCATGGAACTGATATTAATATTCAGCAATCCCACATCACCATGCCGCTGAAACAAACATAACGTAATGTGTGACCTGCTCTGAGAACTGGGCTCTAAATAAATTGGACCTATTCATGGTTAGCCATAGGGAGCATCTCTAATTCTAAGCCCAAAGAAGGCAGGTTGAAATCTCCCAGGATCACAAGCATATGAAACTACAGTACAGCCAAGCCGGCCATAAAGTCAATAAACACGGGAAGACACTGCTACACTGCAGGGAGAAAGTTAAGCCAGCAGGGGGTCCAACAGATTCTTACAGCCAAACCTCACAAAGAGAGTATCACTTTGCACATATCTGGGGCAGGCCCACCAAGGCCACCCAGGGACTCCTGGATGACAATGGCCATTCTGCCACTGGTTATTAAAGTTATTGTGATTGCAAAAGGCTGCTGTAGAACAGCCAATTTTTAAGCCTATTGACTATCCCAGATTTGGCTATTTTTATTACATTTTATTGTATCTTTCAATCTGTGCTCAAGGAAGCATGCCTCCTCTCTGTTCTCTCTCCCTCCCCAACATTATAGTTTGATTGCTCTGTGAAAGATAAGAAACAACACTTAACACATAAGCCCCATAAAGATCAGAATTAAATAGCATGAAACGTGTCTTGTGATAGACACAATGCAAGCAAATTCCAGCCTTTTGTATTTTCATTGTGATGCCACACACAATGTTGGTATATGTATGTTAATTTTTGAAGCAAAGTAATTCTAGCTGAAGTTCAACTCAACACCTGGAGTAGAAGTGTTATAGAAAACCTATTGCTTCATTTACATATCACATTAAACCATGGGTTCTTTTATACAGATTTACTTGAAGAAGCCATGTGTTGATAGTTTACATTAATCATATACAATGATTATAATCATAATGACTTCATACCCACAACACAGGAAGATAAAATCAAAGCTATTACATTATGGCTTGTTATGAACTGTGAGGCAGAATAATTTCAAAATGTTTTCTTCCTCCCTAATAAAAGATAATTATAATTGGCTGCCACCTGTCAGGCTGAACCCACCAACACCGGCTAATTTATCTGGTTCAAATTCTTTCTTCTACTGAGGACTTTTCCTTCTACCTAGCTCAAGCAAAAAGAAAGAAAAATATCTTGGTTATTCCAGCTCAACATCCAGAGATGCAGAAGTAGACAAACTTGGTGCTGATTCTGAAACACAAGAACAGTTGCATTGTACGTGGAAAAGACTTTAATGAGAAGCCTCTTTCTTAATTAATGTAGTTAAATCAGTAGGTTAAATAAATCTGATTGTATTTGGAAAAGGGAATACAGGAAAAAAAGTAACAACCATTCTTTTATTTCAAGAATTTGAAATATCAGTACAATTACTATATCATTTCCTTAAGTTACTTACTTGCTGAAATAAGATTTGAGGTTTTAGCACCTTTTTTCACACTACAGAAAAAAATGCTGATTGAAGAGAGATCAACTGGTCTCTTGCTCAGGTGTTGTTAGATAGGCCACTTCCTCTTCAGCTAGTCTCAGTTTATACAACAGGGAAGAAAATCATCACCTGTCACATTTGTAATATTGAATGTTATTTGTCCAGTGATATTCCATCTCTGATGTTATTGACAAGCCTATTAAATCAGAAAATTATCTAGTGGATGCATCTGCCTTTCTAGTGACCATTATTGGAATAATAAAGGCACCAACCAGTTTTCACTGTTTCAACCCGATATTAGAAAGGCATCAGGCCCACATATGAAGGCTCAATTTAACTGATTTATTGATAAAAGCCTAAGCACAGGAATCTTCTATGAATGGCAGTCAAAGTAGAGGGTGGACTTAGTTCATAGGTGGCTGTGCAGTGATTCTAGGTCGAGATGTCAAACTCACGATGACACATCATTATGTGACGTATCACAACTCCCCCCCCCCTTTGCTAAAAGGGGGATGGGCATGACCAATGCATTATGCATCCGCCCTGCAGGTCACGTTCAACACCCCTATTCTAGGTTGATACCTCTTCATCCCTCCCCCTGGCTTGTCAGTCCTTCTCCTACATCAGGTTTACACAGGAAGAAATTTTTCCTAGGGACAAAAGATAAATTCTGTCTGTCCAGGCCTCTTAGAATGGGGATTAATTTACAAGATGTTTTTAAGAGGCACTGTAGTGTTAAACCAAAAACATTAGGATTGTCATATTATTTATCCTAATATAGGAACCCATTGTGAACACTTACCTTCTACTCTAGGCAAGGATGCCTACACTCAAATTCTGCAGCTACTTGGTTTACCAACAGTTTCATTGACGCTCTTTACTTCTTGCCACTGAATCCTGCAGACTAAACATTGTTTTTATCACTGACCTCAGGTAAGCTCTCCTCTCTTCTCCTCTCCTCTCCCCCTTTTCTTCAGCTTTTCTCCATTTTTAGCTCTTTGGCACTTCTTTTTGTGGTGCTATGCCACAGCAGTTGAGCCCCTGTTGACAACTCCTCTTCCACCACTTGTCTCCAGAGAGGATTTTTTGAGGAGGCTGCTGATTGCCAGGCAATTCTTCTGACCAGACATGGGGCAGTATTAAAATGGCTCTGAGATAGCCGAATACAATCTGTTACGTAAATATAAGAACGTAAAAAATGGAACTCTAAAGGAAGACTCTAGTAAACTATAGAAAGGAAACAGGTGGATAAGAACAGGAGACAGGTAGCTAGAAAGATAAAGCAATCAAATAAATGGAATAACCATAAAAGAGAAAAATAAGGAGGCAGGAAACAGTGAAATAAACCAGAAGTTTTGAATAGATCTTGAAAGATTGTCAGCTTACAGAAATATATTGTAAATATGAAAGCAATGGGTGGCCTTTTTAAACAAAGGTAGCCTTTATTTTATAACACAGCAATGTACCTTTATAATAAAAACACTTTTCCAAAGAATTGGCCTCTCTGTATTTTGTCTCAGTTTGTCATCACTGTATAAATCTACAATATGCTTTGGGGGATATGTGTTTGTGTATGTATTTTAGTCTACGCTTTCAGCTAGTGGCAATGGTATAAAATATAATTGTAAAAATCATCTTCAGTTGAACAAAATAGTATCATACATTCTTAAACTTTGAACAAAGTAGACTATCACCTCCTCAACACTGGGTATTACATGATAAAATGATGCAGGGACAAGAAAGAGACAGAGAACAGAGACTCAGAAATATGCTGCCAGTATTCAGATAAAATTACAGATTGACATGATCCCATGCAAAGGAAATTGGAGCAAGAGACTTGTATAACACTGAATATTTATGTAATGCTGATTTTGTATGCCCAAAACATAGCAACCAAATACAGTAATTCTGTCAACAGTTTCAACCAAACAATTCTATGTGGGTTGCTATTTATCTAAGATGTTCACTGCATGGGAATGATAAAACAATATATAAATACTGAAATACAATAAATAACAAAGGATTTAGGTTACTAAAGTTCTGGTGAGAATTCCTAATGTATACAAACTGATTAGGGAGGCTGTATTACCTTGAACTGGGCATGCCCAACAAGGACAAAGTATTCCATGCAAGGGGCAGGGATAGGCTGCTACCAGCTAAGTATTTTCCAAGTTTAATTATTCTGAAAATGATTTATTATTTACACCTACACAACCTTACACTCATGTGATTATTATACATACATTCATTTCAATGGTATTTCTTTTATTAAGCCCAATGTATAGGTCTCACTATTACAAGATGATGCTGGAACAACTGGCAAGATCCTCATTCTGGCAAATCTTTGACTAAGAATGACATCAATTCTGAGCTCTGCCAATACAGCAATTACAAAGGCATTTTGTTCACCTGTTCCAATGGTACAGCCTGATGGACTGTATACCAGGAAATCCTCATCCTCATCCTCATCCTCATCCTCATCCTGCTGGTATGGCATCTCAAAAGGTATTGGGCTCTGGCCAATGGGAACACCAAAAAATTGCCATTTATATTCTGGGTCTTCACAAGTGTTTGGAAGATTAATAATGATTTTAAATTAATATCTTTTTAAGTGGCAATGAAATATCCCATTTTTAACTTGTGGGGGAGAGATCTCAGCTTCATTATTAGAGGGGTTTACTTAAAATTGCATGAGAGTGGAGAAGCAAATACTATCCCCACCTTCAAGGAGAACCTGGAACGATAGATCTCTCAGTTTCATCTTTATAGTTTGCAAGTTCCTTAAGCAGATTGTTAAGCGGTGTGATTGGCTAAGCTACAATTAACAGGTGTCTGCAAGGATTTGTCATATACAAATTATTGCCAGACAAACCTTGACTTCTTTGATAATTACTAGGTTATAGATCAAGACAAATCATAGTGTATAGAGATAGGGCTACACTCAGAGGTGGGATTCAACCAGTTCGCATCTATTTGCTAGAACTGGTTGTTAACTTTCTAAGCAGAACTACTGGTTCAGCTGGTTATTAAGGCAGAAAACCAGTTGTTAAATTATTTGAATCCCACCACTGGCTACACCATCCTAAACAGCTTATCTCCCAGGGGCTATTAAGTAGCTGAAGAATTGTATTAAAAAGTGCTTGTTAACATCTCTACTTTAACCTGAAGAAGTTTTGAGTAGAATGACACAGGGGTCTGCATTTGCATCAATGACTTGATAAAGCTGAAGGGATATCTATAAATGTGCAGATGAAACAAAGCTGGAAGGGATGGCTTATACTTAACAAAGAAGAACCAAAAGGATCTAGGAAACTTTGAAAAGTGGACTGAAAGGAATAGGATGGAATTTAACAGGGATAAATTAATGTTCCATATTTGGTAGGAAAAATGTAAGGCTCATATATTGGGAAACCCAGTTTCGCAACAGTATATGTGAAAAGCACCTGGTGTCCAAACTATGAGCCAGTGTATTCAACTTTTAATAAGCTGTCTCAGTCATCCTAGCAAGATTTCTTTTCCAGGCGTGCAATGGCATCAAGCCAACATTCTCTTCGGGAACAAATGATTGCTGCAACTGAGGATTTAAATCTAGCTCCTCCATTGAAGTGAAGAGCTAAATGTGAGCAGATCCTTCTTCAGCTTGGCACTTTCTAACTGTGCTGGTCTAAAACTCACAATTCACAGCCAGCATTTTTTTACAACAGAAATAACATTCAACTGAATACATTTTAATCCTCAGTAGATCTCTTCAGGGATTCAGAGATGAATGTTTGAACAGGCTGTGAATGAGCCTCACTGTTATAAGCCTTGGTGGGAGAACCCTGACAGAACTGGTTGTATTCACAGATCATGCTACATCCCTAATATCCTTTGTCTAATTTTGGCTTAGCATGTTGTGTGGACCCAGCCCATTTTCTTCTATCTCACAAATCATGACCCACAGCAATGTCAGCACAGCTGTTATGTCTCACATAGACTGCAAAAAGTCACACCAACTTTCTACACTCCCTGAAGTAGCTGCCTCATGGTTAAGCCTGGCAGAATACAAAGACATTTCTGACAACAGTTGCTAGCATGGGAAATGTTAGAAGAAGAAGCAAAAGGAGAGGCAACACATACAGGGTCTGTATGAAAGAGATTCACTAACTATAGTTTATATATGTCTGACAAAGAGTTTTGTGGAGCCCTTCTTTAAGAATACAGGCTTCTCTAACCAGATGTGAAAGAGGTTTGCATTTAAAAAGCACACAAATATTCTTAACATGCTGGGGTTGATGACATATTTCTCAGTGAATGCAGGATGGTGTGGATCAGATCATCCAGCATGGAAGAGGCTCTTGTGTGCATGAGACATGCCTGAGCATGTTTGTAATTATCTTTTCAATTTGTCTATATGTAAAATTATTGTAGCTGGAAAAATTATTCCTCATGTGCATTATCAGAAGTATTCTGGCTGTTTTACTAAAATTTTAGATATAATGTACCTACATCACTAACACATTTTAAAATAATATTGTTGAAAGATTGAGTAGCATATGATTTAAAATGATTAAACAAAGCCATTAAGAAGAAAGCTTTACATGCAGGAAAAACATGTCAAGAAAACTGTTGGAATGGTGTTATAGATGTTTCCATGTGGCACAACTTCTAGTCCTTCTGGATCAGTTTGAAGACAATTTGCTGATCTTCATCCTGACAATCATGGGATGCTGAGAACCTTTTGCCTCAGTGAATGCCTTGTCCAACCAAGCAATGAGGAATTTGCCCAGAACTGCACTTCTCATAAGCTAGGGGTGGCCCTGAAGAAATTAAAGTTGTATTATTTACTCCACAAAACAAACAAAAAAACCCAGAAAGATTAAAAAACGAAAGATTAAAAACGTGAGAATTTGTTACAAGATGAGGCTGCCTGGCTATTGAACCACTATTCATATTGTAATAGAAATTCTTTTAAGCATGATTAAGGTAGCATGAAATTCAGTCACCTACTCTGAAATTAGATGCTTTTCTGAAAGCCTCTGATCCTGGTCATAGACAGTGCCTGAAGTGGGGGAAAGGGTTCAAAGATGTAAACAAAATGCATATTTCTTAGGATGTATTGTAGGGACTGGAAATCACTCACATTCTAATATTTCCATTCCATTGAACTTTCAACTCCACGCAAAAGGGAAAGAAAACAACTTTTTAAAAATCCAAGCAGCCGACCCTCCTCTCTGCCCACCAATCCCCTTCGAAGTGGTGTAAATTGAGGAAACTCATTACCTCAAAAATTTAACACAAAGGAAACAAAAACACCAGAACACATCCTGTCCAGCAACTGACACCCAGACAAACAGGAATTAACACCAGACAAGCAATCAAGCAAAAACAATACCCTAATCTAAGAACTACCACAGAAAAAACCATTTCCCCACCAACAATGGCAGAGCGAAGTACTGGGTATAAACAGGAAGCAAACCCCATACTCACAAGTACTGATAATGTTATCTAGTTAGGTACTGAAATGTCTGCAAGCAAATAACCAAGCTCAGAGAACACCAAGGACTCCACATGTATAAGATCATACACAGCTTTTCATTTTGGAAGCTGGCTATAGGTGATAACTTCTATGAAATATTAAAAATAATCCATCAGTTTGAACAATAGTACTGAAAAATTCTTAAAGAATGAATGAATATGAATGATGAATTACTGAATTACTAAGATTTGTAGTATCAAAAATTCTTACCATATAAAGCATCCACTTACTGGAAAACCAGGAAGGAGATAACCTTATCTACAACTTTTAAAAATTTATCCTGTGATCACCTAAGTAATTGTAGACCTGTTGTCTAATGTCAATATGTAGAAAAAAATCTGAAAGCCAAAATGATTAGGTTATACTGTGGGAAACTCTTGCTCAGCAATGAAACATGGCCTGTGGAATCTTTGAATCCAGCCTACAGCATCAGCTCTTCATCTGTGTCATACAAAAATTAAGCTTGGGATAGAAAAAAAAAATACATTATTCACACGAATGGAAGCTTATTCTTAACCCTAAGTGAGATAAAGATGTTCAAGGAACATGTGGGAAGGGGGAAAGGTCCATTTAGATGTAGGGAAAGAGAAAAAGAAGACTATGAGAAGGAATATATATATATATATTTATTTTTATGTATTTATTT
>JAEANM010000461.1:0-36008 GCA_017656035.1 Myanophis thanlyinensis | reverse complement strand
TGGTTCAGTAAGTGTAGCTCAGACATGGGCAAACTACGGCCCGCGGGCCACATCCAATTTATATTAGTTCACACAAATACACCATTCTCCTATTCTGGCCCGACCCTCTGTCAAATTTTAGAAACCATTGTGGCCCACGAGTCAAAAAGTTTGCCGACCCCTGTCCTAGCCCCACTGGGAGAACGATCAAGCTACCTTAGTCAAGTCCAAGAGATGGTGCTGAAAGAAGTAGAGACCTTCGAGTTCACCCCATCCCCAAAGATGGTGAGAGAACTCCAATCGAGCCAGCTGAGGGTCCAGGGGGAAGCGACACCAACAATGATCCCTGGTAAGTGGCCCAGTCACCAGTGACAGTCCCCATGGAACTAATAATCCAATCCTTGGGGCATAAAGCCAGCTTGCCTGCGGTTCTGAACTTGGGTTGTACCAGATGCTTAATCAACCCTGTTCTAGTGGAAAAACTGGGGATCAGACTCAAAAAACTTAAGTGGTTGATGCATTTTGCCAGCTGAACAAATCTGTGGTGGGAGGCATTCTGGAATGTTTGCCATTGAGCCAGTAGAAATGCAAATGGAGGGGGCACCTACAGCTTTGAATTTTATTGTAGCCCCTAAAATAGAAAGACTACTGGTTTTAGGCTGGCTTGGCAGCTCAGGAAGTGGAATTGTTATGTGAACTGGAGGAGGGAACTGTTGAAAATCCTGTGGACCAGCCCATTGGGGGTCACAGAGAAGAAACAGGAAACAGTGAACCAAGGTGCAAGGTGGGACAACAGTGTGTGAACAAGGGAAACCTTCCCTCTTCCCCAAAAAATATAAGGACTTGAGGGATATATTCCATGAGAATGGATCACACAAGCTTCCATCTCAATTGCCAACAGACTGTTCCATAGAAATACTCCAGGGCTAAACTAAGCAGAAACTTTATCCGATGACCCCAAAAGACTGGAGGAACTGTGCTCTTTTATAAACAAAAAACTCAAATGGGAATTCATCCAACCAGTATGATCCTGGGTAGCTGCCCCAGTTTTATTTCAGGAAAAGAAAGATGGATCATTTTGTTTATGTGTGGATTATAGAAGGTTAAATGCTGTGTGTGTTGAGAATGTTTACCCGCTGCCCCTGATGAAGGATATGTTAGCACATCTGGCTAAGGGGAATTTTTTTTTCAAAACTGGACATGCAGGAGGCATATTACTATGTTAGGATTAAGGAAGGGGATGAGTGGAAAATGGCTTATAACTGCTCCTGGGGATCTGTTCAATTTAAAGTTCTCTCCTTTGGCCTACAAGGTTCCCCCACTGTCTTTATGCTATTGATAAATGAGGTACTACATGAGCATTTCTACAAAGGTGTGCTTTACATCAAAATGATGGTGGAGCCTGTAAAGATAGTGAGGACTGTACTGAAAAAATTACGAACCTCTCAACTTTATGCCAAACTGTTCAAGTGCGAATCTCATCAGGAAAAAATAGACTACTTAGGCTATCGTATTTCTCATGAGGGAATAGAGATGGACCCTGAGAAGGCCTAAGCTGTATTAGACTGGGCTCCGCTATACCCCTGGAAGCAACTATAAAGTTTCCTGGATTTCGCTAACTTTTACCACCAATTTATCCTGACCTTTGCCCAGGTTGCCCTTCCTGTGACTAACTTTCTAAAAACAAATGGGGGAGATAAACCTAAACCCAGTCAACTTCTCAAATGGACAATGGAATGTCTAGTGATATTCGAAAAACTCAAATGCCTGTTTGCAGCTGAACACCCAGATCCCTCTGCTTCATTTATCATCCAAGCAGATAATAATATGGCAGTCGACGTGATGCTCCTACAACGTAACCAGCTTGGAGCCATGCAACGATGTGCTTATACTTCCAAAAAACTGACAGAGGCTGAACACGGGTGGACTGGGAAAAAGAGGCCTGTGCAGTGCGTTGGGCATTCCTAACCACAAGACATTTCCTAGAGAGGAGTAAAATACCCATCGAGATGTGGACTGATCATAAGAATTTATAGAAGAACCCCCGGAGACTATCACTCAAGCAGGTCCAGGCACAGTAATTTAACAGCTTTGGCTTCACTCTGTGCTACCTCCCCTGGGGGAAAAACTTCCTTGCAGATGCCTTATTCCGAATGCCTCAGTATAACAGCACCAAACCAGAACTGATTAGACCTGTAATCCCATCCTGCCAATAACCACCCAAGCCCAAGAGAAAATGAAACACAAAATGATAACAATGTAGCTGCAGCCCTCAGAGCTGCACTAGAAACCAACAAGTGGTTTCAATCCCATAAAGGCAAATATTCTATATAAGAGGGATTGACTTGGGTGGGCACTAAACTTTATCTCACCTGGGAGCCAAAGACTGTTGATCCTAGGGAAAAAGCCACAACTCTAAAACTGCAAGGCATTTTGAGTTTGTAAAAAACTTGCACCTAATTAACAGACAATTCTGGTTGCCATCCATAAAGAAAGACAATGAAAGCTACGTTGCCCAATGAAAGATTAGTTGCCCAGTCTACACATTGACAAAACCCAGGTCTCTTCCAGCCAGTGGCTGAGCACTGAACTCACTATGGAGGGAAATTTCCATAGACTCTTTTCTTTTGCTGGTCTATGACTGTAATAAAGTTCTATTCTATTCTTCTGTTCCATAGACTTTCATAGTGGAACTCCCTGAGAGTTCAGGAAACACGGTGATCTGACTAGTGATAGACCTATTCTCCAAGCAGGTGCATTTCGTACAGTGCCAGAAGATTCCCTCTGCATGCATTCTGGCTAAATTATTTGTACAGCACAAATTTGTACAGCACGGGGGGTGCAATTCATCTCGAGGTTGTGACAGAAATTTTTAAAACTTCTAGAAACAGATCAGGTTTTAGTTCTAATCCTCACCCCCAAACTAAGGAGGGTGCAAATGCGAGAATTCAGTAGTAGAACAGGATCTTAGATGCTATATTAATTATCAACAAAATAATTGGATGGACCTCCTGCCATTTGCTGAGGTGGCTTATAACAATTCCATGCACAGCACAATGGGTTTCACCTTGTTCAAATTAGCCACTGGTTAGGATTTTCCTTCCATAGCCAAACTTCCTCTAATGATCCACCAATTGCGTCCCTGAAAGATTGGGTCTCCCAATTACACTTGTCCTGAGAAAATTGCTTGAGGAGGGGAGAGACATGTATAAAAAACAGCCTGATAAAAAGTAGGTGAAACTTAAAGATTCTGTAGTAGGTGACCGTGTCTATCTTTCAACAAAATATTTGCAGTCCTGACAGCCATTCCAAAAAACTAGGACCCAAATATGTGAGCCCATTTTTCAATAAACAAATCATAAAACCAATAATTGTTGAACTGGACCTGCCAAAATCCCTTAGACAAGTCCACCCAATATTCCTTTGTAGCTTCCTCAAACCTGAAATCACATCACTGCTGCATCCCACAGCACCTCAACCACCCGAACCCTCTCATGATAGAAGGCAAACAACACTTTGAAATTAAGGACATTCTGGATTCCTGTAAGCTTCGAGGGAAGATACAGTACTTAATTGCATGGAAAGACTTCCCCTCTTCCAAAACTGAGTGATTGACAAGTGCCACATTAAAGCCTCTAGAGTTCTAAAACAATTCCACAACCAGTATCCTGATAAACTTAAGTAGCATTGTTACTGAATTACTTCATATTTCTCTCTTCCTCTCTCCCTTTTGTTTTTTGTTCTGCAGTACTAATGCCTATGTTCAGTGGGGAAGCATATCAGGTCCACCTTCATCAGCTTGGCACCTTGCTGGTGCCCTGCCATTAGAGCAGAGGGGCAGAATGGAGGTTTATTGCATGCTGTTGCTATAACTTCAACATGGGGAATAAGGAGGGAGGAGTGATAATGGAAGAAGACCAGATCACCAAACTGGCTTATACCAGGATCTTCAAGGCCATTTGCCCTGAGAATGGAAAGTTACCAGCTTGACATCTTAGAGTTTCTCAAAACATCTTACTGGCATCACATTGGCTGGCCGGGGGACTTGTAATGGTGGGAGGGAGTGGAAAGTGGAAAGAATAGCTTTGTATTTTGCGTGGGAATACCAGATTCCACCTGATTTTACTGCATCCAGTTTCTTTCAGTAAAAGTTCATTTACTTCAACTAAATAGAGTCATGAGTCTTATTTTCTGGAAAAATTGAACTGGGGTAGGTTTCCACTACCTCAGTGGGATCTCAGAGGCCTATATTCCATTGCAGATCATGATCAGAGCAGAACTTTGACAGTGGTATAAATTTGCAGACACGTATAGCAATAGCACTTATATACCACGTTACAGTGCTTTACAGCCCTCTTTAAGTGGTTTCAGAGTCAGCATATTGCCCTCAACAATCTGAGTCGAGGGAAGATTTTACCAACCTCAGAAGGATGGAAGGCTGAGTCAACTTTGAGCATGGTGAGATTCGATCTGCCAGACTTCTGGCAGCCGGTGATCAGCAGAAGTAGCCAGTGATCAGCAGAAGCAGCCTGCAGTCCTGCATTGTAAACACTGTGCCACTGCAGCTCTTCATGTACACAGTGATACATTTCTCGTCAATCAATTAGGATTCACAGAAAAATGCAGTCTTACTTATAACTACTGAAAAATAAACAGTTGAGTAAAGAAAGATAAAATGAAACTACTTGAGAGTAGAGATGCACGTTCCAAGTATAGCTCTTAATGTACACTTTCAACAGATTATTTTAATGTTTATAGTTTTTAATCTGTATTTCAAACTTTGTATAAACTGTTTAAATTTTTGTTATTTCCCTTAAATACTTGCCAGAAGAAATTAACTAATAATGATACTAACGTCTAGTAGATGTTACTAATAAAGGATTAACAGTAGTGGTTGGGCAAGAAGCTGTTTCTAGACAAAGTTGTGTAGAAAAGGGGATTTATTACCTTTGGAGAGATATTGTTGTTCTTTCCTCATCTTTTTAAGCAAAATGTTTTGTTTCACCATGTCTAGCAAGCAGCAATTTTCAGGTGAAAATTCAAATGTTGCTGAGTATGACAGCAATTGTCTCTATTTTGACTGGGAATAGGAACAAAGTGAATGAGCTGGAATAACTGATGAATGGGAGTGCAACAAACAATGGCAGCCTCAGAATTACCTCAGTTTGGACAGGCATGCAACAAGTAGAATGTAACATGGGTAGTACAATCATGGTATTTGTCTTGAACTACAGTAGCTAGTGACAGCTATAATAATCAGTTGTCACTTAGGGAGTTTAGAATAGATATCTGTGCCAGTTAATACTTTCTGTTAATATTTTGTTTTATGAAGGATTAAAGAAAGAAGTGTCCTTCCATCTTTACCAAATGCATGTTGTATATTGTAGGGTGCAATGTCAGTGGATTCAATTACCGATCTTGATGATAGTCAGTCTCGATTACTAGAAGCTCTACAGTTATCCTTGCCTGCTGAAGCACAGAACAAGAAAGAAAAATCCAGGGACAAAAAATTAAGCCTCAATCCTATTTACAGGCAAATTCCTCGGCTTATAGATAGCTGCTGTCAGCATTTAGAAAAACATGGTAAGTACATTTTATCCTAAATGTACACACAAATTATAGTACAAAGATTTGATTTGGAGTTTGAAAACAATTTGATCAAATCCCCAAACTAAATCAACTTTCCAAATGTGAATGAATTTAAGTCAGATGTTACAAAAAAAAAAAATGGAACTGACTCAAAGCGCTGAATTAGATTAATGAATTGAATACATGCCTATTCAGAGAGCCCTAAAAATTATATGGATTCTATTCAATTTTATGGAAGCATAATGATTCAAAGTATAGCTTTTATTTCATGAAGTAAAGGGCTCTGAGCCTAAAGTACAATAGTCTTTAACTTATGACTCTAATGGAGTCTGCCTATTATCATCTTGTGACAGCCATAAAATGAGTCACCTATGTGACTGATCAAGTTTTACAACTTTTTTGTGGCAGTTTAAGTAGTGGTAGTCATTAAGTGAACGCTGTGGTTGTTAAGTGAAGACAGCAGTGTAAAGCGGGACTATTGTTCACTATGGGTGTTTTTGCTGAAAACAAAAGTAAATGCCAGGTTTTGGCAAAAATGTAAAAAAAAATGTTAAAAGGTAAAAATGGTGTTCATGTGACTGCAAGATGCTGCAAATGGCAGTAAATTCAGACAAGGTCTCAGCATGCAGTCAAGTACCACAGGAAGAGAGCAACTGCCAGAACTTTGGGATCAGTTTGTAAGTTCTTTACAACTTCAAATGGTGACTAATTGCAAGTTGAGGACAATTATAATAACAATTGAGAAAAGCAATTTCTACTTCTACTGCCCAATTGGAGAATTTTGGGGTGTTTTGTTTCTCTATAACTGCTTGGAATGACAGTTTTAAAAAATAAAATTGTGAAGTGCCACAAATATTTTGGTCAAAATCACAGTCAACTGTTGCATGATGTAGGAATATATTATATATTGGGAGACAGATGAGGAAATCAAATTGTTGGCTTTACTTGGTACAGGAACTTAGCTATAATAAGCCTTCAGATTCTAAAATAATCTCCTGCATGTAACTGAGATTAACATTTGAGATGAATATTAGTAATTTTAATGTGGATTAGCACACTATGCTCAAATTCAAAGGAAAATCAAGCATTGATTTACTAATTTGCTGAGTTTTGGTCTCTAGTGCTAGAAGGGCTCGGGAAACTACACGCAGCCTAAAAACCAAAGTTAAATATTTCATACCCATACTTATTCTCATCCTTTCTATTCCTCTTGTAAAAAATAAAATCTGAGCTGGTACAAAGAATATTTGTGGGCTTTTCTAACCAAGGGCTATGTGTCTTTTTGAATACAGAAATACAAATGCAAATAATTTCAAGGCTAACATCCTTTTGTAGTATTATGCAATTTTGTATGGGCACCATTGGTCTTAGGCTTCCCTCTAGTGTCACTTTTGAACAATGCACTACATTTTAAAAAGAAATCTATAATGGTGTACAAGTAGGTTTTACTGAGGTAGATTTCACTGAATACATTTCTTCCTAAATTGTTTGCATATTTTGGATTTATGCTATCTTCTGATAGGTAGGAATAAGAAACAAATATTGCAATAATTATATACAGCATAGTGATGTAAAATATTTAGTAATGTTCTAACTTTATTGTATATTTATATGCAATTGTATAAATATGTAACAATAATAATAATTTATTAAATTGACATGCCATTTTACAGGTCTCCAGACAGTAGGCATATTCCGAGTTGGGAGCTCAAAAAAACGAGTAAGACAGGTAAGTTTTTATCATTCCTCATGAATATGAAACTCACTATTTTATACTTATATATTTTGGTCGGTGTCATCTTTCATTATAGTCCTACTCTAAATATGTAATAGTAATATAACCAGGAAAATATCAATTTTTTAAAAATGTGTTTTTTAGATCTGGGATTTTTCATCTATATATTTCCAGTAATGTTAGTGTCTGTCTTTAAAATAGTTTTCAAATTCTTATCTGGAACCTAAATGGTATAAGAAATATAAGACATCTGAATATCAATGTATTATATTAAAATTACAATTATTTTTTTCCAAAACACTTTCTTATTTCCATATCAGTTTCAATTAGTTTTCCATGCAGTATATTTAAAAGAAACAGGCTGTCCTGATAATTCTTTGAGCTAAGGTGGATTTGCTTCTGTTTCTATGAAACATTTGATTAGATTCATTTTAATATGTCACCAACAAATATTTCAGAGAAAGGCCTCCCTTACATTTATTTAAATACTTCATGAAATAACGGGTGTAATTTCAAGAGGAACATATTCATGTTATTAGTATTAAATATTAGTACAAAATACCATTGCTATTTCTTCCTATCAAGTTATTAGTTTAGATGATCATGTAAACCAGAAATAGGTAACCAGTTTTTAGATATTTCCTGTAACCATTATGGCCAATGTCCAGGAATGTGGGTATTACAACCTACACCATTTTATAAATTTTTGATTTAGTTTATCAGAAATAGACTAAAGTCAAAATGACCATATCAAAATTCTAAGAGATACAAATAGATAAATAATGTGGTTAGATTAAAACATTATTATAATTTATTATGACAGAACTGTTTTGTAATTATTTATTACAACAGTTTATTATTATTTATTATAAAGGTAGGGTTTATTCAGAGGTGAATAAGAAATTTAAAGCACGATAACAAAAAATTGCATCCTTGTTACGTTAGACATGTAATGCAGTGGTAGAATCCATCTAGGATGGATCAATTTGGAAGAATAACCTTTACTGTTATTTTCTTTTAGGTTTTGACATTTCCTAAGTTCTTTGTATCTGAATATTTTAATTCTGAAATAAGTCATTTTGTACAGAAAATAATATCATTACATCAGTTTGTTCCATGTACAGAGAAAAATGCATAAGCCAGGCTTGGGAAAGAGTCTGACTACAAGCTAAAGCTATATCATTACCTTTTGTAAAAAACAACAACACTGTAATATAATCATGTAAATGTTTGACATGATTTTTGTTTCTAGTTACGTGAAGAGTTTGACCGTGGTGTGGATGTAATACTAGATGAAGAACAAAGTATTCATGATGTAGCAGCTTTATTAAAGGAATTCCTTCGTGATATGCCTGACCCACTCCTGACCAGAGAGCTTTACACTCCTTTTATCAACACACTCTGTAAGCAGACTATGTCTGTCTGTCTATCTATCTGCCTATCTAAATGGTTGATAAACTGCAACCCTTATAAATCAAAATCTATTTAAGAATGTGCTTCTCTTTATTTAAACTCTGCATTTAATGCAAAAATACAGATCATGGGCATGTTTCTATTCCAGTGATTCATAATGTATAAGTAGTCACTTTCTTCATATTTTGACATGGAGAAAGTTTTAAACTGCCAACTTAAATTGCCTGATATGTCTCAGTGGATTGGTTTTCAAAATTAGATTGGGGATAAAATACTAATTAAAATGGTTCCTTCAAATAATCATCTTCATATTGTCTTGTAATAATTTATTGTGTAGAATGCTAAGGAGGACTAGGCAAATCAAAATAATCTGCATGCTTTGATCTTTGGATCACATATATTTTGGTTATGATAATATTATATACAATTCTGCTGAATCATCTCAGTTCTCAAAATGTTATATATATGGTAGGGTTTGGGGTTTTTTTACAGAATCATGTCCAATTTTCAGAGACTTGCCAGACAATTACTGCAGTTTTCTTGGCAAGGTTTTTCAGAAATGGTTTGTCATTGCCTCATTCTGAGGGCTGAGAGAAAGTGGCTGGCACAAGGTATCACCCAGCTTGCTTTGTGTCTAAAGCAGGACTAGAATGCATGGTTCCCAGTTTCTAGCCTGATATCGTAACCAGCACACAAAATTGCATCTTAGGTTTTTCTACACCCCCCCAAATATAATAACTGAATGTTCTAAAACATTTAATTCTTTAGATGTTAAATAACTGTACTTGATCAATGAAATGCCTGAAAATATTAAAATGTATAGAACACTGAATTAGCTGATAATAGTGTTACACAAAATAGTGTAATTAATAAGTGTATTTAATTTTTTTCTTTTTTAGTAATGGACCCCCATGAACAACTAAACACTCTACAACTTCTAATTTATCTTCTGCCACCCTGCAACTGTGACACCTTACATCGACTCCTTCAGTTCTTAGCTACTGTAGCCAGCCATGCAGAAGACAGAAAAGATGAAGATAGCCAGGAAGTAAGTTTATTTCACTGATTTATTTATTTCACTGAACAAGACAGACACAGACTACAGAGGATAATCAGAACTGCAGAAAAAATAATTACTACCAATTTGCCTTCCATCGAGGACCTGTATACTGCACAAGTCAAAAAGAGGCCTGGGAAAATATTTAAGGACCAGTCACATCCTGGATGTAAATTGTTTCAACTCCTACCCTCAAAACGATGCTACAGGGCACTGCACACCAGAACAACTAGACACAAGAACAGCTTTTTCCCAAATGCCATCACTCTGCTAAACAAATAATTCCCTCAACACTGTCTAACTATTTATTAAGTCTGCATTACTATTATTCTCATCGTTCCATCACCCACCCACCCCACTATGACTATAACTTGTTGCTTGTATCCTTACGATTTATATTGATTAATGTCTCCTAGTATGATTTGACTGCTTATTTGTACCCCATGACTATAATTGTGTTGTATCTTATGATTCCTGACTAATGTACTGTTTTCTTATTGTAAACTGAGAGCATATGCACCGAAGACAAATTCCTTGTGTGTCCAATCACACTTGGCTGATAAAGAATTCTATTCTATTCTATTCTATTCTATTCTATTCTATTATATTCTATTCTATTTTTATTGTGAAATTAGCACTGCAGTTCAGCTTGAAGCAAAATGGATGGCAAACAAATTAAATAAATAACATATTGATCAGCACTATGATAAATAATACAATTAATGAACCATCTTATGTACCAATATTTGTACTATTTCTAAACAAGCCATGATAATTTAGGTTTAAATCAGTATATTTGGTTTTATTAATTAGTCACTTGCTTTAATAGACTTAACTATGTTTGTATCAATATCTCTTTTATTCATGTAAAAGGATTATTCCTGCATTCAGAAACTTTTAGAACTTGCAGGTTTCTTGGGAGAAGTACCACCCCTCAAATTCCACATATAACTTCTTGTGGCTTCTATTGATCCCCCTCAGTGGAATGCTTTTTATATATGGCATAAAGTGACTTAGGCAGGATCCTAGTCAAGTTAGCTAAACCAAAACTACCTACACAAAGTGCTAGGAATCTATTGTCAGTTAAATAGTACAGCATTTTATTTCTTTTCTTTTTAGATCCCTGGGAATAAAATGACATCACTCAACCTAGCTACCATATTTGGACCTAATCTGTTGCACAAGCAGAAGACAACAGACAAAGAATTTACTGTTCAAAGCACAGCACGTGCTGAGGAGAGTGCTGCCATTATTGCTGTTGTACAGAAGATGATAGAAAACTATGAAATACTCTTTATGGTAGGTGAAGATTTCTTCTTTCTTTTTGCATTTAACAGAAGTTTTTGTAGAATACTTTTTAGTTTAGCCTTTACTTTTTGAAATTGGACACTACGTAATAGTGTCCTTTTATCATTTTTTAACATTTTAAAATATTCACTCATGAGACAATGTCTGTACAGTGAATAAATAAAATAGAACCATAATAAACAGAAATGAAAATTTGGCATGGTGAACTATTGGTAGCATAACACATGCTGGTAAAAGAAGGTCTTTGGCTATTTTGCCATGTGGAAACATAGCTCTTAAAATTTAAAGAAAAAGGAAAGTACATATGAATTTATTTCTCTATACTTTTTTCTTCAAAGAACTTCTATGATAAGGCTAATTATGTTTATTTCAGTAGATTTAAAGAATAATCGTTCAGAGCTCTTAGATAAGCAGGTAATCAACCATCAAAATATATGCTTCAAGTTTTCTGTTTACTAAATATGTTCATGTTTTTAATAAAAATTATATTTCTAGTGTAATGGTATTTCCCCATTATTAAAATTTACCAGTAGATTGCTTAGGATAGCACATGTATGAGTACTGTGCTTGTTGTATCAGAACATGACTCAGTAATTCCCATATTCCTCTCAGGAATATTTTTCATACTCTGTTTATCTATCTATCTATCTATCTATCTATCTTTTATGTATTTGTTTATCATTTCTGTATATATTTACCTTATAAATGGGGAAAGGAATTTCATTTATAATAGATTCATTCTCTTATCCTTTTCTCACTTCATTTTAACTTGATGTCTAAAAGGAATTGCATGAAATGTGTTTATCTGTTTCTTGTAGATAAATAATCTTGTAGCTCTTTGAAAGACAAGCTAAGAGGCTTATTGGATTATAAAATACTTATTTTATAAATAAAATATCAAATGATTAAAGATAGTGGAAAGTCTGTTTAAAGAAAGGTGAAGTGTTTTGTATGTTATTTAACTGGAATAGATTGTATTACATTGGTAATTATATTAATTCGTATTTAAAAATAGTGGTGTGTAGTTTTGTTATTTGTTTTTTGATATTTCATTAATATATAGGTTCCAGCAGACCTTCAAAATGAAGTTCTAATTAGTCTGCTTGAGACTGATCCAGATGTTGTAGACTATTTGCTGAGAAGGAAAGCTTCCCAGTTATCGTGAGTATTTTGTTAATTTTCTTTTATTTGCCTCCATTGGGGAAATGTTTGTCATATTTTATCATAGTTGTCTTCTTGTCTATCAAAGGCTTCTTATTTCAGAACCCTTGGCATATTTATTTAAATAACAACAATGAATAATGTTAACCATTATGAAGTTAAATTATCTACCTTTTTTATAAAATGCTAATAATGATAACCCTAAAACCTTTAGAACAATCCTTTAATGATTTTGATATTTTATGTTATCTTAATTTCCAAACCTATTTTAATAAAATTAACTTTAGTTAAATGTCCGAAATTGTCCAAGGACTTTAGTGCTCCATCTGCACTAAAATCTGGATTCATGTATCATGGCAAAGGTGTCTACAGTTAAAACTTTCTGGGCTGGTGATACATCTAACATTTACATTATAATAGAATTTAAAATAAACTATTAAACAGAAGGTTAGCATATTGCTAAGAATTGAACTCCAGTATTTATTTCTAAAAATGCTTCTGGGTCCCATAAAGAGCAAAGAAGCATTTTAGTCACTAAAAATGATAGCCAGACTGTAGCACAGTGCTTTGTTGTGATGTGTGCCTATCTGTCTACAAAAAAGACCAACTCAAACTGAGACAGTAGACTACATCCTGGAAAGCTGTGTGAAGTGACACCTTAACAGTGTGACTTTCAGTCAATGTTTTGTATTTGGTCCTGTCCATGATAATATGCAGTTTGTGAAAATGCTTCTAAATGCTTTTACAATTCAAAATGAACCCAAAGGTTGGGAATTTCTGTTAATGAACTTAAGTTCTATTCTTCTACCTTTTATAGCTATGATATAGCTATGGGGGCATAGAAATCCAGTGGATGGGATCTTTCCTCTTGTTCAAAAATATCTCTTAAATGTTTATTCCTATTCAAACAAAAAATATCTGCTCATATTGTTTAGTTTAATAATACAACTGCTCAAATCTGTATAGAGCCTCACCAAACAGGCGAAGTCAAGTAGATTATAATTATTCTAGCTACTAGGAATAGTGTCTTTATTTTCCATGTTCAACTTTGCCTTAGTATGAAAAAATATGTGTACTATGGCTGCTTTGTATGCATATTATTTTATTCTACTTTGGAAATGAAAGATGACATGTTACTTCCTTAAGCCCTGGTCCCTTATTTATTCTTAAGTCATTATTTAAATGTCCTGGAAAGAAATATACCTTTTCAATATTTTCCAATAAATCATTGGGAACCATTTGTTGTAATTCACAGTTGATAGGACCAGTAATTGTGCTACTTGTTTCAACAAGAATATTCAATGTTTGAAAATGACATAATTGTCACTTTAGTTTTGTTCTCCTCTTAGATGCCTAATTAATATTGACGTGCCCAGGAATCATTTTTATATGTTTTGATAGTAGCATGTTTCCAGCTGTAACTGCGAAGTCACGGGAAGGAATTTGGCTAAAAGATTAGAGAGACAATTTATTCATCATGAAAAGAAAATGACACTCATAGAACACATCTTTTTTCTGTGTAAATCTGGAGAGACGACTACATATTCACTGGGCTATTTTTCCTGATAAGCTGGAACCAAAAAATGAGATACATATGTCTTGGGACCATCTTAATATTCTTGAAAATGGATTTCAAATCATGACATGAAAAACTATAACCACAATGAGAAGTGAGCACATGTCCTCCAGTAATTGATTGCATAGCAAACTTCAGTTGCTACTTGTAAAATGGGCATAGTGTCTTTCTACATAGATTTTTCTTGATCAAAACGCTTTCTTGAATCTACTTTTGCTAATAACTTCACTACTTCACTGTTTTTCCTTTTAACTGGAAGACTATCTGCTCAGTCACAATAAAACAGTACAACATTATATAACACTGCTTGCTACTAACAGTACAGTGATGACAGCCTACTTCTAGAGTCTTCTTATCCTTCTAATGTGGCTGGATTTGTCAGAAATTCATCGCTAACTCCATACTAATCTAAAATTAAGCCATCGTTTGGAAATGAAACCAGGATTCTTGCTGTGAAGGATCTCTTGTTAAATCCTAAATAGAGCATGGAATGGCCAGTTTAAATTCTCAATCAGGGAATATTTTTGAGAAAAAATATTTTTTGAGAAAAAACTATAATGTTCAACATTTACTCAAGGTAAGGTATAATTTGAACGCTTTTATAAAGTTTTATTTTATTAAAAGCAGTATTTAAACAGACTGTCTTTTGTTCTATGGTTATTGTTTGTTGCAGTTGCCTTTTTTATTATATTTCGTCAATTCATTATACTGTACACAAGAATGTACAAAACACTTCCTGTGTTTCGTTCAGACTTGCAACCTGTTCTTAAAGCTTTCTTTTTAAAATTAGAATCTTGGATATAATTTGTCTTGAATATATTTTAACAATAATTGTTTGCTATTAAGGCAGTTATTTTCTAAAATCTTTAGTTTTATTCTATCCAAATATTGTTCAAATTACATGGCTAATTTTTATTTTTTTATTAACTCCTGTTTATGTTTCATTTTATCAGAAGCCCTGAAATGCTTCAGTCTGAAAGGTCATTCTCCATAGAAGGTAGACATTCATCCATAGACTCAAACCGAACCTCAAGTGGCGATATATCACCATATGACAACAACTCTCCAGTGCTGTCTGAAAGATCTGTTTTGGCAATGCAAGAAGATTTGTCCCTTACTTCTGATAAGTTACATAAAGTACCAGAACAGAGCACATTAGATAGCAATTTTCAGCCAAAATCAAAAGAGAATTTCTTTGGTACGATCAGCATATACCATAACTATGAATATTCATTGGTTCTAATATCATTGTGAAAATATTTTACAGTAAAATTCTTTTTATTGTAAATATTGTTTTTCTTAGTGAATTGATTTCCTTAATAGAATAGAGTCAGACTGCTAAGGTTGGACAGATACAGTTTATCAATTTAAATTGTAGTTCCTAACAGTGAATTTCTGATTTTTAATTTAAAGATTGTCTGAGAAAACTTTTTTGGAAAATGTTTGATAAGATTTTATAAATATCCAAACAATATTTGCATCCAGGTGAAAAGATTGTTGCAATTGAAAATAGTCTTTATACAGAATGCTCTTCAATTGTATTAAAAAGATTCAGAATTCAGTAATCAGAAGTACAGAATTTGTATATCAATTCAGATGTACAAAATCAATTCACCTGCTAATACAAAATTCATTCCATGGCTTGTTAAACTAGAATTAGAATCACATAATTACGGCTGTGGTTAAGGCATAGTTTTAGTGTTCTACTATATGAACATCTCAATATTTAACCTGCATAATATCAGTGTAGAAATGCAAAACATTTTTAAAAAGGACGTTGGTCCTACCTGATACGTTCCTTCTCATTGTGGGGAGCAGAGACTCCAATGATTGGGTTATTCCTCTCAGGTCTGATCACATGACTGAGTTGATCAAGTATAAAAGGCACAGCCACTGTCTGGCTGTCCAGTGTTTTCGGCGAAGAATGTTGATCGATGGCTGGAGCATCTGTAATGATAATCCTCACTCCTCATAAGAGACATGATTATACAAGGAAGGCTATTGGAGTCTCTGCTCCCCACAATGAGAAGGAACATATCAGGTAGGACCAACATCCTTTCTCCATTGTGGGGGAGCAGAGACTCCAATGATTGGGACCTACCGAAGCTAAATGTCCCAGGGTGGGTTCAATAACAGAATTAAGAGTCTGTCACCATGTGCACCTGTTATAGAACCCTGCGTCCAAAGGCCGCATCAGCTGATGAAAAAGTGTCCAATTTATAATGGCATATGAAAGGGAATGGAGATGACCAAGTGTCCGCCCTACAAATTTCCTTGATGGAAGATTGGGTAGCCCAAGCCACTGTAGTGGTGGCGCTTCTGGTTGAATGCACTGTGATCTGACCAGGACCCTGTAAATGTTGAATCTCATAGGCCTTTGCAATACAGGCACTGATCCATCTCCCTATGGATGAGGAGGAAACTTTAGAGCCCAAAGAGGCTGGGTAAAAGCTCACAAACAGGGCCTCAGTCCATCTAAATGCAGAGGTCCTTTTAATATAAATATGAAGTGCTCTGCGAACATCCAAGGTATGCTACTCCTTGGGGTGGCCTGGATTCAGACAAAAGTCTGAGAGAACTAACTCCTGTGTTTTATGGAAAAGTGAATTGATCTTAGGCAAAAAGGTGGGATCCATTCAGAGAACAATCCGGTTTGGGTGGAAGATACATAAATCCTCCCTCACCGACAATGCTGCCAACTCCGAAATCCACTGTGCCACAGTAATAGCCACGAGGAAGGCCATCTTCAAGGAGAGAAAGTGCAACGAGGAAGTTCGCAGAGGCTCAAAAGGTCCCGAAGTAAGGGCTTTCAAAACTTTAACAAAATTCCATGTGGGAAACCTATGTACAGTCGGGAGGCGAAGGTTGGTAGCCCCCTTTAAAAAAACTCTTGATCAAGGGATGATGGGAAAGGGATGCTTTCCTTCCCCTGTGAAGGACTGTTGCCAACGCAGCTACCTGCCTTCAGTGGGGGTTGGGAGACAATCCCTTCTCTAACCCTTCTTGCAAATACTGCAAAATGTTCAGAATGGAGGCAGATAATGGGTCCACATTGGCCCTGGTGCACCAAGACAAAAAGCCGTCCAAGAGGCATCGCAGATGCGATTAGTCGCTGGTCATCTGGATGCTTGGATCATGCAGATGACGCTTTCGGAAACATTAGCCCTCCTCAATGCTTGCCACTCAATCTCCAGGTGGTTAGGTGGAACCAACCTGGATCAGGGTGGATCAGAGATCCCTGATGAAGGGAGAGATGATGTAGTGGCAGATGCCAATGGCGAACCATGGAGAGGGAGATCTGGTCTGAAAACCAAAGTCTCCTTGGCCAGTAGGGAGCCATGAGCTCAATCTCTGCTTCCTCCTCCAGGATCCTCCGAACCACTGCAGGAATGAGGGGAAGCGGGGAAAAGACATACAGCAAACCCAGAGGCCACGGGCTGCGAAGAGAGTCTGTTGCTTCCACTTGAGGATGAAAAAAGCGGGTGTGGAATCTCGGGAGTTGTGCATTGGTGGGAGATGCAAACAGATCCACTACTGTCAATCCGAAGCGGGATATCAACATCTGAAAGATTGAGGGGTTAAGCCACCATTCCGCGTGATCTATTTGAGTTCTACTCAACCAATCCGCCTGCACGTTGTGAACCCCGGAAATATGTTGAGTGTTGGGACTGGAGATGAACCTTCGCCCAAAGACACAAGTCCCAGGCCTTGGCCATGAGGGAGCATGATCGCGTGCTTCCTTGTTGATTTACATGGGCTTTCGCAGTGACATTGTTCGTTACGATCAGGACTTGTTGGCCCATTACAATGTTCGCAAATTTGAGAAGCACCAGGTGAATCACTCTCAGTTCTAGCCAATTGATTGGCTGTTTCCTTTCTGTCATTGACCATTGCCCTTGAGCCATGCAGTTGCGGGAATGAATGCCCCAGCCCAAAAGTCTGGCATCAGTGGTGATGACAACCATGGCTTGAGTGTGAAGGGGTCAGCCCCTGAGGATCGCTTCTGACTTCCACCAATTCAGGGAGTGTGATATGCCTAATGGGAGGCGGATCTTGGATGAGGAGTTGCTGTATCCCTGCCTCTGAGCTGGAAGTAAAAACCATTGTAAAAGGCGAGAATGTATCTTGGCCCAAGGAACAATGACTATACATGAAATGAATTTTCCCAAGAGTTGGGATAATAGGGCAAAGGATATTGTCTGCTGCTGCTGGGCCTGAAGAACAAGGTCCCTAATACTCTTGATCCTGTCCTCTGAGAGAAAAATCTGACACAAGGATGTGTCTATAACAATGCACAAATGTTGTAGAAGAGTGGTTGGTGAAAACTGGCTCTTTGGAAAATTGATTAGAAAACCATGGTGTTGTAGGGTTTGAATAGTGATACAAACATCCTCCAAAGCTCTAGTGTGAGAATCAGCTTGTATGAGAATGTCATCTAGATAGCTCTGAATCCTTATGGGGATAGAGCGCAAATGGGCCAGTAAGACTGTCAAGAGCTTAGTAAAGGTCCTGGGTGCAGAGGACAGGCCAAAGGGTAGCGCAGCATACTGGAAGTGACTACCTTGGTAGGTGAAACACAGAAAATGTCTGTGGGCTGGCAAAATGGGAATATGGAGATAGGCTTCAGACAGGTCAATTGAAGCCAGGAAGTTGCCCTTCCTGACGGAGTCCAAAATGGACTGAAGAGAGTGCATTTTAAAGCGTCTATACACAATATGCACAGTGAGACGTTTTAAATCAAGAATTGCTCTCCATCCCCCAGAGGGCTTTGGAAACCAGTTCATGACTGGGAACAGGTTCTATTGCCCGGACCTCTAACAAATGCCATATGGCCTCTTGCATATGGGATTGCATAGTAGGATCCTGGCTTAGAGGGCAGGTTACAAAGGATGTGGGGGGCATGGAGAGAAACTCGAAAGACAGTCCATGTTTTATTGTATTAAGGACCCACCTGTCTGAAACAGTGTCTTCCCACCGGCTGGCGAACCATTGGAGGAGGCCCCCAATGGGAATCTCCAGGGTTGGGTTACTTGGGACATCTGAAGGGGCAACCTCCAGCACCTCGAAGGGGCATTTAGATTGTGTGTGTGGGGGGGCTGTACCTGTCTCTGAAGTCCTGGGTGCGCTCTGGCCAGTGAATGGCCATTGTGAGAAAGAGGAGGACGAGGGAGGTGGAGTCTGAAACTGACACTCTCTGAAAAGGGGAGTATCGGCGGGTCGACCTTCTGGATTGAGATGGCAATATCTTTTACTTGTCCTTAGTTTCCACCAAAAGTGGATCAAGGATGGCCACAAAGAGTTGGTCCCCTTGAATAGACGCTGAGGAAAGGCGGCACTTAGCGCGGACATCCACCTGCCCATTCTTTAACCAGAGAAGTCTTCATGTGGAAACAGAAGCCCCCATGGCCCTAGATGAGTATCTGACTGAGTCCAAGGTGGCGTTAGCCGAATATTGCGTGGCAGCTATGATTTTACTCATGTCCTGTTGCGGACTTAGATCCCCTGGTGGCAATTGCTCCTGTAGTTGCTGGAGCCACATGAAAGTAGTGCAGTTGAAAAATGTTGCAGCCAATGCTGTTTTTATCACTCATGCGGAGGATTTATATCTCAGCTTCATTTCCAATTTCTTTTCCTCCGGCCATAAAAGATCAGCCAGGTCCCCGGATATGGTTGTCAGGGAGGCTAGGGATGCAATCAGATCCTCAACTAGGGGAAGCTGCAATAAGTCTGCCAGTTCATGACCAGGAAGGTAGAACTTCCTGTTGTTAGAAGTGGGAGCCATCTGGGCTCCAGGCTTGAGCCACTGCTTTTGAATATTGTCCAAAACCACCTGGGGTGTTGGGACCTCATCACTGCGAGTGAGAGGGGTGGAAAAAAGAGGAGTCCTCATTTTTACTTGAGATGGAGCATCCCCTGATAACGGAGGGGGGGTCTTCTAAATCAGCAGTGGTTTTGGCTTTGTACAAAAGAGAGCGGAAAAGAGCAGGAGGGAAAAGACCTGAGATGGGAGAGGCCTCTTGGAGAGGGTTCTCATCGTCTGAAAGTTCACCTCCTTGGAGCTTCCCTTCTTCAGCACCTGAATCCCAGGTGTAGGTGGGCGAGACATGGAACTGTGATTGCCTGAGGTCTAAATCCTGAGACTCTTCTGGAGGGCGACCACCTGATAATGTAGGGCCATAGGGATAGGATTGTCAGAGAGTAGCAAACCCCTGTGAAATGGCCAAAACAAGGGAAGACTTGAGGTCAGATACTACCTCAAACAAATCATCCCTACAATGGAGACTGGCAGCAGTGGGGGTAAAGGTAGCAGATGGTCCTTAAGCAATAGACTGCGAAGGTGTGGCCCCCTGATGGACAGGAGAAAAAGTCAGCTGACAGGGATTTGGAGGGTGAAATTCCGAATAAACAGCACTGGAATCTTGAGATTATATTTTTCCTCTGGGCCTTTTCAAACTCTTTTTCAAGTGCCCGCTGCCTCCTTGAGGTGGTTTTTTCGTCTGTTTTTGAAGCCTTTTTGCACAAGGCCCTTGCCTTGATCTTACTTGAAGCTGTGCGCAAGGCAGACTTGGAACTGGATTGTCTGCTAGCGGAAGGCTGATGAGAAGGGGAAGGACTGAGGTTCTGAAGCTGACTGGCAGCAGGCAGAGAGTGAGTGTTATCAGCCATTGTCTTAGACCTGGAGGTACTAATAGAAAAAATTGACCCAGCAGATAATGCGAATGGGTAGACTTAAGACAGAGATGTAAGCCAATTCTGTTTTCCCCCTTTTTCTAAGGTGTAATTGCCGCTATGGCCACAAGATGACACTGCAAGCAAATGCCTGAATATCCCTGGTTGTCAGTGTTGATTCAGCACAGGCTTAGCAGCAAATAAAAATAATTTTTCTTGTTTTGTGAGACACAAGCAAATTCAATAAATTGTTGGTAATTAGTTAGCAGCAGGGCAGAAGAAAAAGCTGTGTGAAAAAATGCCCAGAAAGTGGCACACCTGCCAGAACGCAATTTTGCGCCCTTTTTAATGGCTGCATAATGGCAGCCGACTATCAGAGACGATAAAATGGCTCCTCAGCCCACAGAAGCAGCAGCGATGGCAAAGCTGCTGAGTCTCCTTGCCTTGAGAAGTTGTGGCCTGAAACTGCAATACTTTTGTTCACCAGATATATAGATTCTTAACCCCTCTGGAAAGATTCAGTTTAAATTGTTAGATACTGTATTCCAGGTCTGACTAAATGAGTGCATGGATTTGTTTCATTTCCAATGGATGAGAATACATGTCAATCAGGGTTGAAATATGGAGTCTCTGGTCCTTTGTGACCCTGGTTGCCTGCATATAGACTGAAAGATCAGGCTGATGAAAGCTGCCGTCCTCCTCTCCTGCTGCCCCCCCCCCCAATGTATGCACAGTAGAGTGGTCAGTAAAGCTACAATCTTGAAACAAGTATGGAGGAGGAGACCTGCATTTTCTCTGCAAACAGCAGCAAATAGAGAAAAGCAGCTGAATAAAAGAAGGCATTTTTCCTTCAAAGAGAATAGATCATTCAGAGGAACAAGAAATATAGAGGTACAAGAAAGCAAAACACAATGTGAAAAGGTACAAGTACTCTACTTGCTGCCTATTAACAGAAAAAACAAGAACTTTCAAAAAGGTGAATTAAGGCCTATGGCAGAACTGTATAGGAAGAAAGCAGTTAGAATAGAATAGACTAGAATAGAATAGAATAGAATAGAATATTTATTACTATAAATAATAGTATAAAGTGTAACACTGTAATAATAATTGAATAGAATAAATAATAGTAACTAGTATAGTAATATAGAAATAATAGCAATAGAATAAAATGGAATATATTATAGTGGCAATAGAAAGCATTCACATACAGATTGCGAGTTTCATATTGCACTTTTATATCTTCTTTTTTAAAAAATAAAACATCTCTTCAAGGATCTAAAAGCTATAAAAAGAATAACACTGCCACACATCAAGAACCACATAGAAACAATCAACAGACTACTGTAACCTCATAGTATTATCATCGCACACAAATCAACTAAAGCCCTCCATCTTAAGTAAACCAAAAAACCTAATAACCCAAGAAGAAGAAAAAATGCAACATACACTGTAAGGATTATAACAGCTGTTTGTAGGACAAACAGGCAGAACATTAGCAGAACGTATCCATAAATACTAACTAGCAGTCAAAAGACATGATGAAATCGGCTTAATCTCATAACATGCGGCAGGCTCAACCATTGTTTCAATTGGGAAACATACAAGCATTCTTGACCAATCTAAATTCAAAAATCCTAGGGAATTCCTAAAAGATTGGCATTCAGACAAATGAGCCATATATATCTTTATAGATTTAGGTTCTTGCCATCTTAACTTGGTTTGACCCTGTTGCTACTGAGGAAGTAGACAGGATCCTAGGGGATATGCATGTAAGCAGTTGTGTTTTAGACTCATGTCTCTCCTGGCTTGTGATAGCTTCCCAGGAGGTGAATGTGGCTGGTCTCTAGTGGTGATTAAAGCTTCCCTGGGGGAGGGGTAGTGCCCCAGCACTTTAAGGAGGTTGAGAAGAGGTCTGCCCTCTTCTCAAGAAGCCATTGCTGGATTCCATCCTGTTGGATAATTTCCAACCTGTTTCCAATCTTCCTTTTTGGGGGAGGATTGTTGAGAAGATGCTTGCATAGCAGCTCCAGAGGTTTCTAGATGAAATGGATTATCTAGACCCCTACCAGTCAGGATTCAGGTCTGGATATGGGACAGAAACACCATTGGTTGTGCTTTTTGGTGATCTCTAGCAGGAATGGGATGGGTAGCGCATCCATCCTTGCTGTACTTGACTCTCAGCTTTCAATATCATTGACTATGATATCCTTCTGGAGTGGCTTCAGGGTGGGGGGCTCTGTCCTATCCTGGTTCGCTTCATTCCTCTGTGGTTGCTTTCAGTAGGTGTTAATAGGAGGTGAGAGATCCAGCCCTTGCCCATTGCTTTAAGAGTTCCCTCAGGGCTCGGTACTCTCTCCCCTCCTGTTCAACATCCACATTAATGTTGATGGATGATCTCACCATTGGGTGAGATCATCCATCATCATGGACTGAGATATCATCTATATACTGATGATAGCTGTATATCTCAGCCCATGGTGAGTTAAGTGATGCTGTGACCTTCCTCTCCCAGTGAGAGGGCCTGGCAGCTGTTAGGAACTGGATGGAGAGCAACGGGTTGAAACTGAACCCTGGAAGACCAAGTGGCTCTGGATTTAGGGTTCTTTGACCCATGGAGAATTGCCACCTTTGGTCTTTGGCCCCAAAAAGATCCTGTGTGTAATCAGAGGGTTCTCCTGGTCTTGCAACTCCTGCTCAAAGAGCAGGTGGCAGTTGTGACCAGGAGGTCCTTTGTGCAACTGCAGGTTGTGTGCCAGTTATACCCTTTCCTGGACCAACAATCCATATTCATTGTCACTCATACCCTAGTCACCTCCTATCTTCACTATTGCAACATGCTCTACATGGCGGTGCCCCTGGAAAGCATCCAGAAGCTCCAGTTGGTGCAAAATGCAGTTGCCTGCATGGTTTTGTGCAGACCTCAGTATGCACATATATTACCTCTCTTGCAGGAACTGCATTGGCTGCCAATTTGCTTCTGGGTGCAATTCAAGGTGCTGGTTGTCACCTTTAAAGCCCTTTGTGGCTTTGGACCAGGTTATCTGAGGGACAATCTCTTGCTGGTCACATCTATCTGACCCACTAGAGCAGTGGGGGAAAGAATATGGGGTCCTGTCCCCATAAGAGATACATCTGTACCCAGAAGAAGGCCCTTTTCCATGGTGGTTCCGTCTGTCTGGAACATCATGCACCCAGTCCCCCCAGTCTGGCCTCCTCTCCAACACTCTTTTGGAAGACCCTGAAGACTAGGTTCTGTCAGTGGGCCTGGGGAACTCAGAGCAGGATGGAGCCCATTAAATGACCAGTGTGAACATGTGTTGTTGCTGAAGTGTGGGGGTTATTATTTTATTATTTTTATTTTTGTATTTGTTTTATATGGTGTTTTTATATCCTTGTAAACTGCCTTGAATAGCCATGTGCAAGTAGGCAGCAATATAAATTTTCTAAATACATAAATAAATGAACAAACAAACAAACAAACCACACAGACAATTTAAAAAGCTACAAAGGAGACCAAATTACCAGAGCACAGTAACCTACACCCAAAGAAGCAGAGATTAGTACCAGATAAGCAGAAAACAATTCATAATCAAGGAATTACCATGGAGAAAGCCACACATTGATTAGTACTGATGATGTTACCTAGTTGAGTAATGAAATAACTACAAGCAAACAACCAAACTCAGAGCAACAAGGACTCCACATTTGTATTGATGCCTGGCTAAATTTGTTAGGCGTTTTGTTCCCAGGGGGTCGAGGACAGTGGTGGTGAACCTTTTACGTCATCAGGTGCCGTCCTTCATGCCGGAAAGGCACACCAAATCGTCCCGTGAGCCTTGCGCAGCCCCACTGGCTCTGCAGCCTGTTCTCACACTCCTCACACGCAGCCCCTGCAGTCAGTTCTTGCGCTCTGTCGCACGCTAGCCAGCTGGTTTTTGCCACGTGGGAGCACTGGAAGCACAGCATCCCAGCATGGCGCGCATGCGTGTGAGACAAACGGCTGGTGCGCATATCAGAAACCGGACATTTGGCTCTCGGAGCACGGGTGCGTGCTGGGACACTGCACTTCTGGGTTTCGGCGCTCCCGCATGGCAAAGGCCAGCTGGATAGCACATGACGGAATGCAAGAACGGGCTGTGGGCTGCATGCGCTGGAGTGCAAGAATGGGCTGCAAAGCCAGTGGGGCTGCATGGGGTGCACAGGATGGTTTACTGTGCCAGGAAGCTTGCAGGATGGTTTGGCATGCTGTTTCCAGCACGAGTTCCATAGGTTCGCCACCACTGGTCTAGGCAATTGATTCTTAGAAGATAATTATAAATTAATGAAGAAAACGACAGCCCTGAAAAGAAATACAAAATTGTGACCTCATAAAAGCAACCACCCTGATAAAATGATAGGATTGAACATCATTCAAATGCTAAAACTTTGAAAACTTGTTTGGAACAATTTGACTTAATCAAAGTAGTCAGTCTCCATTTTTTTAGGTTACAATTTCTTTATTCAATTGTGTCCACTGCTGTATACTCAAAAGGGTACCAAAATCAGAACAGCTGTCCTCAAGAGAAAATGTTTAAAATTCCTTAGGGCTTAACATTATGTCCTTGTGAAAAAGGAGATAATGAGTGCCTATTTTATGTCCTTTTACATTGCACCTTCTATAAGGAAACAAGGGCTCCCTTTTATCCCTCAAACAGGTCTGATTTATGTTTTTATTTTTCTATATTTGAAATAATTATTTTAACTATTTTGCTAACTGACAGAATTCTGGTAGCTGACTGTAACAAAAAATACTACCAATATTAGAGAATATGTGTAAATTAGGACTGAACTGTTGGGCTCTTGGTTGTTCTCTCAGTTTGATAGTTTCTATGGGGTGTCATTTCTTTCTTGATAATTCTTTAAAAATACCCTTGTTAAGGAAGATATCCTCCCACACCAAGTCTAGAAGTACAAGATGCTTCAGCCCCCCTATATACTGAAGATGTTACCTAACATAGTACATCTGCAGGAAAACAGCTAATTTCAGAGAACACTGAGAAGCCCAAAAATTATCACTACTACTACTATTACTTTCTAATTTATATCTCTGTTAAATATTAGAATCATCTACATTCATATTCCTTCTAATCTTATAGATGTGTCAGATGACTATTTCAACATCTGGGACACTTGGCATTCAACTCTGAAAAGTGGTTCCAAAGGGCTGGGAATGACAGGTATACATATTATTTCTGTTTCTGTGCATTGAATAATTATCTGATTTGATTATTCATATATTAGCGCTATTTCATTATAGTATTGTACTAGGACTACTAATTCTCTTTCTCCAAAAGCCATCCATTTTATAAAATGTATGGTTCAGTAAACAATAGTTTATAAAAATTTATACCACAATAAATATTTTTTATTTTGAGTATCACAGGAATTTCCACAATAAACTATTTCTTTTTGTAAACTTTCAAATATTATGATAGTCAGTTCAAGGCACAACTATCTGTAGAATATTTTGCAATATGGAGCAGGGCTATCTTTATGGAAATGTGTCTGTATATGTGAGTAATCAATAGTAATTTTAGATATCATTCCCAAGCCTGATGTAACATCCCAATGCTCATGCCATTGTAGATTATCTCAAAAACAATGTATGATTTGCTTTATTATTGATCATTCTCTGTGGTTTTTTAGGGTCATATGGAGACATCTATGAGAGCAGCTCCTTGCAGCCAGGGCACTGTTCTCTTTCTCAAGGGAGCTTATCATTGTCTTCTCCTCAGTGGCAGGAAAGCAATACAGAGCTAGAAAATGAAAAACAAGTCATTCAGAGGAGTCAGACAACAGCTGCCCTTCCTGATTGCCATTTGCATCCCCTTCTGTCTCAAGTATGCAGCACCCCACAGGTTGAAGTAGGTAGAAATAATTCCAGCCAGTCCAATTCAAAACATCATTCACCTGTAAGATATATAGAGAACATGATGGAGCATCACTCAGATGCAGCTTGCCCACATGCTGCATTTAAGCCATCATCTCTAAGGCAAGCTGAAGTAATTCAAAAAGACAGACCACCACCACCTTATCCTGAAACAGAAAAACAAAGCAATTTATCATCGCTCCAGCCAGCAGTGTCTTCTACAGGGTATCCATTGTGGAAGCTTCAGAAGACAGACTTGTCTGGGGCTCAGGGAATGAGGATCATGACTCAGATGCCTGAACAACCTATCCAGCATGAGGAGCAACAGAACCAAAATGAAAGAAAGTACTCCTTTCCAGACAGTGAGCAGAACAGTAAAAATTTGTCAGAGACAGACTGGCATGGGTGGCAAAGTGATCGATGGCAAATTTGGGAGATTTTATCACCTGACAATCCAGATGCACTCCCTGAAACATTAGTATGAATGGAGAACTCAGCAGGTCTTTTCTAAACAGGGAAAACTGGTAATGGTGGACTGGATTTATACTGAATTATTTTTTAAATATACGTTTACTTTATGGAGTATTTTAAAATTAAATTTAGTAAAAGAATTTTAATAGCAGTGTAAAATTTAGTAACACATTTTTGGGGTTTTGTAAAAGGAAATGTGAGATGGCAATTTCAGTCCAAACTACTTTGTGAAATATAAGCTGTGTACACAATAAAAATCCTCTTGGTGTTGTTAAGATACATTTATGTATCTACAGCTCAAATGATTGTATATTATGCAGATGTTTTATGTACAATAGCATTGTGTTTATATGCAAAAAATATTGAACGCTTTTTTGAAAATATATTTTAATCATGCATTAATATTAATATCAATATTGTTGGAAATGCACAAACTGGTTTCTGTGCTTTTAACTAATCTGTTTATGAAAGACATATATTTTCACTGACAAATAAGGTGGAATGAGAACATTAAAAGCCATATATTTTATAATAAGGATGTTAAAGAATATCTAACAAACTATTTGCTTGCAAAGAAAAATTAATCAACATATATTTTTACTCTTTCAGAAAGCAATTCCAATCACCCCTTTATAAATATGTCCATGTCTACACCATATACAAAAAAATCCCAAAGATTCTTCTACCCATTCCACATTAAGCTTGTAAAATTTTGGTATGGGTGAAAAAGTACAGGAAAGAGTGTTTATAAACACCCTTTGTTAAGATTGTTTATGTGGCAGACTTAAACAGAATTTTGTTTATGTAAAATTTTCAATAGTTCTGTATAAATATGAACTAAAACGTGATCTGCTCTCACAAGTCCTAAAGCTAGATAAAAAGTACCCAATTAAATAAAATGAGCCCAAAATCGTAACCCTTATATATTTATTAAGGAAAATTATCCAAAGCTACATATTTGTGTACGGTAAAACTAAGTGAACTTTTGCTTTTCAGTAACTTTGGGTGCCCCTGTTGGAGAACAAAAACAGCAACTAAATGTTTCCAATAACTGTTGATCCTGCACATCGGCTTGGAGGAATTCTAGCTCATTCCTGCTTAGAGAATACCTTTAGCTCAAGGATGGTAAGCTTTTTAGGTTCTTCCACAACCCTTCCATAGAATTACAGTCAGGAATTTGACTTAACCATTCCAGACTTTAACTTCTTCAACCATTCTTGTTTGTACGACTTGAGTATTTGGTGTCATTGTCATGCTGCATGGTCCACTTTTTCTGAGCTTCAATTCTTGGACAATATCTTGATATTTTCCTGAAGAAATCGCTGGTACAATTCAGAATTCCATCAGTGATGGTACACTATCTTGGTCCATAAGGTACTGCCACTATCATGATTTACAGATAAGTTTCTTATATTACAATATAGTGTTTGCCAAACATAATGTTTTTCAATCAAGCCTAAAAGTTCTGTTTTGGTCTCACCTTTACATAAAACATTCTTTCAATAGACTTCTGACTTATCTATGTGGTCTTTCATAAAATTTAAATTGCAATAGCACCCAGACTTATGCTTCACAGTGCTTTACAGACCTCTCTAAGTGGTTTACGGTCAGGCTATTGCCCTGAACAATCTGGGTCCTCATCTTACTGATCTCAGAAGGATGGAAGGCTGAGTCAATCTTGAGCAGGTGAGAATCGAATTGCCAAACTGCAGTCAGCCAGCAATCAGCAAAAGGAGCATGCAGTACCTCATTTTAACCACTGCGCCACCACAACTCAATGATGAGATGAGCAGCAATATCAGCTTTATTTTTATATCACTCCTTTGTATGAGTCATAACAACTTTCTACATACCTATAATTCTGTACTTTAAATAAGAAAGGCTTCCCACACTCATACTTGATTATCATCCCATGGATTGAAACATCTGACTCTTAATTTCCCCTTCAAATGAATTGATAATCCTAAAGGTTCATATACAATTGTTTGAATCATTCTCCAATGAACTAGTATAATGCTTTGACTCATTCATTTAATTGTGTTCTTTTACCTAGTATTAGGACTTTTGTAGAAAAAATGTAATGTTTAGGACATATCTATGCAGAAATATTAAAATTTCAGCAGAGTTCACAAACTTTTAAGTACCACTGTACTGTATGTTTTTACATGTATTCATGGGACCTGGAATCCTGACAATTAACTAAAATACGTTCCCATTTTAACCAACACAGTTTTCAGTATTCACAATTCCTAAAGTATTGACAGAATTCCACAAGATGATTCCAGTACAATGTTGTATTTGTTAAATGTTAATATTCTGTGCTTTAAAAAGTTTCATTATCATTCAGCATGGGAGAGAACCACCTATTGTATTCTTTTATTATGAAAAATGCTTTTCTTAAATTTCAGCGGAATTTTATCTAGTGGTGTCTTTTAAGTTATATCTTGTGCAATAGAATAAAAAGTCTTGCAGAAAATTTTGTTTCTATTTATTGAGTAAACATTTTGTGCATATAATCCATGAAAAGTATGTACTGTAAATATAACTGTTATTAGAAGGTAATTGAAAGCTTTCACTTAATGGACCATTTCAGTGGAAACACCATGTGTAGGTGTTTCCATGTGAAGAGCTGAATAGAGAACTGGCATGCTTCTTTCTGTTTACTAAGTGAGCATGAAGTGATCTCTTTGGGCTCTTGTGTTCTGTTTCCAAACCAATAAAGTTATAAATAGACTAAAAGTATATATGTCAATGTATCACCATACCTTGAAAATTTGCAGCATCAAACAAGTAATTTTAATATCTAGGATTCTGTTTAAAACCTCAATGTCCTTGTCCATCTAATCCTTGTAAGCACAATTAGTTCTATTTTACAATTCCTTACCAGCAATGGAAATAGGCATGGATTTAATTAAACTCTTCAGAAATAAAGTTGGAAATTATCTGTTTTATGAAGTGCAGATTTGCAGCTACTGCAATGTGACTGAAATCTGTCCAGTCAACAAATTCCAAGCTGCTATTTCACATGCCCAGATGCTCTTGCAATTCTTTATTAAAACTAGAAAGAGGCCCGAGTTTATTAGAAACCTGAATCTATTCCTAACATTTGAGATCACGGTAGCCTTTTGGAAAATATTTTAGATTACTTGGTTCATAAAATAATTTTAGGCCATTATGATCAGTTGAAATAAAATCCAATTTAATGTGAACTTTCTGTACAATATCTGTCATGGATATAAAAAAAGTTCAGTCAGAAATAAAGCATCAGATTACAGGTAACACTTGCTTAACAACAGCTTGTGCAGTGACGGTGATGAAAAAGGAGATGTGTAATCAATTTGTGAATTTGCCGCTATTGCAGCATCCCATAATCATGATTACAGTTTGGATGCTTGACAATCTGCATTTATGACTGTTGCAGCACCTGTCACATAATCACCATTTGTGTCTTTCACATAACTGATTTGCAATTTCCTGCCACTTCCCTATTGATTTTGCTTGGTTCCCAACAAGCAAAGTCAATGTGGAAGGTGGCAGGAAATCACACATCACAGCTATGTGACATTGTGTTTAACAACTTGTTGGAACTGGCATAAGTGAGGCATGGTTGTGTGATGTTTCACTTTTTGACCACATTGCTTAGCAGTGGAGTTGCCAGCCCCAATTGTAATTAATAAGGAAGACTACCTGTATTGACCTAGATTTAGAAAAGAGTCTAAACTTTGTTCCATAAATATGGTAACTACAGTTCAGGAATGCAAGGGGAGAGCAATAGCACTTAGACTTATATACTGCTTCACAGAGCTTGACAGCCCTCTCTAAGTAGTTTACAGAGTCAGCATATTGTCCCCAACAATTTGGGTCCTCATTTTATCCACCTTGGAAGGATAGAAGGCTGATTCAACCTTGAGCCTGGTGGGATTTGAACTGCCAAATTGCAGGCAGTCAGCAGAAGTAGCCTTCAGTAAACATAATGCTAACAATAATAATACAATTACATATACAACTTATTCCCAACCTATTTCCTACCCTCCCATACTGCCCTAACTTACCTGTGGTCGTGAATGGCTGCATAAGCATTTCACTGCATATTGTACCATGTATGATTGTGCATGTGACAAATAAAATTTGAATTTGAATTTAGACGTTTAAATAGCAATTCCAGAAAATCTTTGTCTATTAATGCTATTTTGCTATTTTATGACAAAATATATTTAGCTACTTCAGTCCAAATATAGGGCTTCTTCCATTAAGTTTACGTAAATAGAAGCTTTTTTTGTTTAACTGTACTGCCAGATCACAATACTTCAATCTATATGAATTTTTGTTTGGCTGCATTAAGAAAGAAAATGCATATATTCAGTATTGGATTTATATCTCATCTTTCTCCCAAGAGCATGAATTATTTAATGTGGGATCTCCATTTATCAATAATTTATCAATATTTCACAATTTCTGTGAGGAAGGTTGGGATAAAAAAGAGATCAGCCAATGACTTCCATGACTTTCATCACACTAACCTGACTCTAAAAGAAATAGTGAATGATTGTCATTCTGCTTATGTAGCTTAAGTTATAGTATTTTTGTGTGTATCTTCAAGTTAGTTTTTGACTCCTGGCAACAGCCTGAATAAGTCGCCACAATTTTCATGACAAGTTTTTCAGAACTAGTTTGCCATTGAGTCCTTCCTAGGGCTAGAGAGAGTGACCTAGTCTCCAGTTCATTCAACTGGCTTTGGGCCTAGGACAGACGTAGAACCCAGATTCTTAGTTTCTAGCCTGATTCATTACTTGCTTCAGCAAGCTCTAACTTATACAATAGTTTAGAAATATTTAAATTAATAGTAATATTATATCATTGTGTCATTTAACTTCTATAGATTACAAATTCTAGCTATCTTGTGTAAAGTGGTTATAGTTTGTCTTGGTGAGGCATTTGTCACTGCAAAAGTGATGTGTGTGTTGCCTCATCAAGATGTTTTGTGTCATTCTGAGTCATTCTATACATACCTTCTCTGGCTGGTTTAAGCAATAGGCTATAGGCAACTGGGAGATCATAAAGAAAGCAACACAACCATTTTGTTGAAGTGGAACTTACTGCTTTTCTAAACAGCTTGGAAAGGGTGCTTTGCTGAAAGCATCATCTAAGCAAATCACCCCTTTGAAGCTTTGTACACCCTAATCTTTAGTTTTTATCATTCTAGCATAAACAGTGATGTATGATTATTTTCTTTTCACAGCTGCTACTCATTTTTCAGGCACAAACTCAATACTTTTTAGGACATTATACTTGCTTTGTAAAACCAATGCAAGCATTTTCCTGTTGCTCACCAAATGAAGCGAAGAGACTGATGGAAAGTGGAAAGTTACAGTGATCACATCAACTGATTAAAATATGTAATTCTAAGCAGTTTGATTTACTATGGAAAGTAAATAGCAAAATAAACTGATGCATGCATTCCATAAGGGAAATAGGAAGAGGAAATAAAAATGAATAAATTGAGTCAGCATCAGTAGGATTTCTAAAAAAAGATGGGAGATAGAGAATTATCTTTTGTTATTATGCATATTTATGCAACAGACTTAATAGAGACCCAAGATTATCAGAATGTAACCTGGAGGATTTTTTTCTTACTGTGCATGACAAATTGCAGAAATATAATACAAAATACAAATATAAAACTTGCTGAAATACAAAGTAGGTATTACAATGCGGTGTTACGTTAACACAAAGTTTTCTGAGGAGGGATATTTTTGTGAAAAGTAAGTTTTATGAAATGAGAACCAAAGTAAGGGAAAGGTGACATATACTGTCTAATCCTGACTGGTTGTTTTGCAATATGATTAGAAACTGCATGATTTGTACCAGTATTTTTTGTCCAAGCAACTATTCACCCAGGGAACTATAATTCACTGTCAGAGAAGCTCAAACTACTTGTGCATATACTGTACTTGCAGACAATCTGACAACCTCCCAAGCTGACTTCAATTTTATTAACCTCTCATATTTCTTTTTCCAATACAAAACAGAAGTGAGGTTGAAGTTTCTGTACAAGAAAGGAAATGAAACCTACACTTCCTACACTATAATTTACTGAGCTGCACCGCTCAATGCTTTTTGTTCAATTTTGTCTTCAGGACAAAAATTTCAGGCAGAACTTCAAGTTCTCATTCTACAGAATGATGAACAAAACTTCCAGACACAGGAGGCTGACTTAATAGTTTTTGAAGTAAATAAAGTAATGCATTAGTATGATGTACTGGTAATGTACAACTTACACAGATGAATTTAACTCCTATTTTCAAATGCTTTCTTCTTTTTTTGATTACATAGAAATAATGAGTCCTCATTTTTAGTATCCAATTCCTATCTTGTCAACTAGCATGGCCAATCTTGAAGGTGTGTTGAGATTGTACTGCAGGATGCTACAGCTCTGCAGTAAGCACTGAAAAATGAAGAAAAAGTGGTTTGGGCCACAAAATTAATGCAACAATTTAAAAGATATGCTCATACTGTAGTTATTACAATCTCTATATCTTAACAGTATTAACTCTCTAACAGTTTATCTTTCTTTGCAAAATTGTTCTGGATAAAATTAGAGGATGAATATTTACAAGTGTGTGTACAGACATTCATTTTTGGGAACACACCTATTTCTATCTATTGCTAGATAGGTGGGTTCCCTATCCCTCATAACTAAGAAGGATTAAGTTTGAATCAATGGTTCAACATTTGTGCCTCCAAACTCTCTGTACATCAAAGTGACACAAATTAGCATGCCCAGTTCACAAGGCTAGTGATTTCCTTTCTCATGGATGTATTATGAAGAGTCTAGGGTGAATTTTGATCTAAGAGAGTTTGAAAGAGTTGATGAAAAATGGATTCTATATAAAGGACCGGATTCTGCTAAATAGTCCCAAGTATGCATTTAGTTCTGACAATCTTAGGAAGGCAATCAAGATAATGTTTCATAGTTTTCAGTTTTATGGTAAACACATACGTATGTACATCCATGACAATGTTTTTATTTCTTATTATTCCTTGCTGATGGTATGTCAGCATTCTCCAATTTACTTTTTCATATAATAGTTTTTAGATTTGAGTATATGAGAGAAAAATTGGGATGTGCAGAAGAATGGAACTGAACATATATAACTGACCCAGATATTGTATTTCTCAACTTCAGTGCAATAATAAAATCAGCTGACTGCATAATTTGGTTAATAGGTAAATATTTAATTTGATATCCATTCCCTTTATTTCTGCTAATCAAAAAAGAAAAGAAAGATGCAGCTCATAGTTTTTAATATGGTAGCAGATGTGGTTAGGTTAAAAAAACTCAAGGGAGCTCATTTGTATGACTGCTGGATTGACAGATTGGCTCTGAGGATCTTCCTAATGATAGTCTATACTGGCTTATTGATCAATGCAATAGGGAGGTGATTCTTATTATACATATCAATTTATTATTAAATTGAAGAACTTAAAGTTTGAAGGGATGTCTTATTTTGATAAAAGGCTTCTGAAGAGCTAGTTCATGTGCATATTGTACATTAGATGCTAATTAGAATGAGACCATGTTTCAACCCAAGAGTGTAGGAAACCAAGAATGCTAGATGGGAAAAATGGAATAGTTTTCACTGGTGGCAGGAAAACTATGCTTAAGTGAACCAGCCTTCCTTGCTTGGCAATTGCTACTCAGTCTTGAAAAACTGAATTATCTAAGCAAATCTTTTATTATACAGCTGATTATAGAAATTTTCTAGAAATCTTTTTTGGACAGGTGCCTCACCTCAGGCTTCATTGGATCCAGTATAAATAGAAACAGCACTTTTGCATGTTTCTAGGAATTGTGACGTGTATCAAATAATCCAAATGTGTTTTTACCATTCAATCTGCCATTAAACTCTGTTTACACACCTGCTTGTCTCTATATTTTATTGTTGCTCCTGAACAAATTCTCCACTTTAACTTATGTTATATTATGCCATATTGTATTCATGTATATTTGCATACATATAATATTTATTTAATTATTTAATATTTAATCTTATTTTTATTATAACTATACAATATACAATATAAAATATCCATTAGCTTTAATTTATTACTTAAGTAAAGAATTCATGAACACGTCAATTTTGGAAGCAAATTGACTGAAAATAGAGCTTCCTAGAAGCCTACTTCCGATACCGGAAGGTTTTTTTCTGATATATACTTTGGGATAAATGCTGATAGTAATTTATTGAGTATCTTAAGACAAACCCTTAGTTGTCATTTATATTAACTTATATTAACATAAATATTAACAAAACATGTTAATAACTTGTATTAACAAAAATACAGAAATATTGAGATATATTTTAATTTAAAGTTTGTAATAGAAGGCTAATATTAATTTGAAAGAAAAAGTAAGTAAAAGCTGAAATGGAACTGGCTGGAAAGGGAGTTAGTTAGATTGAGCTCCATCAAGCTAGTGTGTACACACACACGTACACAAACACACACACACAACTTTTTATAGGTAACTTAGTATGTAATTATAACTTTCAAGTTTAAAAACTATTTCCCCCTCATATTTGTACTAATAGGATCACTTTTAATACACATTTTTAAATAAATTGTAAGTTTTTCCTATTTTTGAGATATAATTAACTCATTTTTCAAACATTCCATTTTGTTTTAAAACCATTCTAACAAAGTTTTAGACTGTGTATTAAGAGTTTAAAGAATTTAATTAGAATGTTTGTTCTGAAGCAAATGAAGGATTTACCCATATCTCTTCCAAATTAATTTGACCCCAGATTTTGGAACTTATTTCATATAATGCCAGCAATAAAAGATTATTTTGATAGATCAGTAGTTAAAACTCAAAAGAACAATGACTTTGTCCCCAAATATGGGTAATCACAACAATTTCTATTCAAAAGACCTAACTAGTGAGATATTTCTACTTGTTCTTAGCTGTTCACAGTAGGAAGTCTAGCTAACCCTGATGTAGAAGTTAATGCACAATCTTTTTTCAGAGATTTAGCACTGAAGGTTAATTGGAATGAGTATAAAAGAGATTGTATCCTACCTTTCTTTTAATCTGAAAAATACTTTTTAGTATTCTATATAAAAAGATATATTTATATTTATA
>JAEANM010000460.1:17320-36011 GCA_017656035.1 Myanophis thanlyinensis | reverse complement strand
ATGGAGCGCTTTAAAGGTAAGAACCAACACCTTGAATCGCACCTGAAAGGCCACAGGGAGCCAGTGCAGCTCGCACAAAAACCTGACCGCAAGGGATCCAATTGATAGATTATAATAGTACAGTATAGTACAGTATAGTACAATACCAGCAAAATTGGAGGATGCTGGATAATCTGGGATTCATCTGTCCTTTTTTTTGGAAAGGCACAGTTATTATTTTCTTCTTCCGTTTTTTGGAAGTACTTAAATTCCTGAATCTTGGCTGAAGTGTGATGAACTACCTACTTTATTTTCGATTTCTTGTGCTGCGGAGTATGATATTTCAAATCTTTCCTATCCTTTCCCCAGTGCACATCTTGTTCATGAGAGGAGCCAGACCAGTCTTTTGAAGTAGCTATATTCCTTCCAAATTTTTGCATTCAACAGATTCCTGCTGTTTCATTTCAACTGCAGTCAGATTTTTAAAAACAACAGGCTGTTCTGCTTTGTAAATTGATTGCTTTCTTCTTTCTCCATTTTTTCCTCTGTAGCTCTATTTGTGACTGGCTTCTCTCTAATCTTCCACTTTTATCCCAGAAAGAAAAGAGAGATATTTAAGAGGAAAGAAAAAGTTGTGAAAGGCTGTTGCAAGGAAGCTTACTGGATTATGATTTTTCAGAGAAGGTAAGTCCATATTTTCAGAAAAAGCCATTCAAGCTGATGGAAAAAAATGACATCTACATTATTAGTCCTTCTCTGTAATTTTGTAGGAAAGGTAGAGGAGAAAAGAACTTCATTTCAGTGTTTAAAGGCAATTTTACCATATTCTTGCTAGATGGCAGAAAGGTTTTTGGCTATTGTTATTGAAAATATTTCCTTTTACTGAGGCTTATAGGCTATTTGAATCATGAATTGATCAAAATGGATTACATTCCCAGTTATAGAGGGAAAATACCAGAAAATTAAAGTCTTGAACAATTTACGAATGCAGAAACTCTTAATTATGTACAATTTACTTCTATTTCGACATAGAGTAAACTGTACAGTGCATATAGTAATGATTTAAAATTGTATATCTGTTTGTTATATCACTGTATGTATACCCAGAGATGATTTATATTAGAGCAAAAAAAAATCCTTTGTGCCAGAGTATAAAGGTAAATGTTATAAATATGAATAAAAATAATGAAAAGCTTAATGGTTCAATTACAACCTGCTTCAATCAGTCCGTCAAAAGCCAGGGAATAAAATGACAAATCACTTTAAAGCCTTCTGAAAGCCAAAGGAAACAGCTGCTAGGATATATTACTTGATAACAGAAAGCTGCCTGGGACTAGCCAGCATGGTTTTCAATTGTGCCAGCTTATTAGGCCCTTGCCATAAACAGCTGTTTGCAGTCCGGCATTCTCACATAGCTTTTTTGAAAGTCCACCTGCCAACATTAAACAAACTTTTTCCTCTAGACAATTTTATTTATTTATTTATTTAAATTTATATACCGCCCCACTCTCAAGAAGGGACTGGGGAGGTGTACAATCATTTAAAACAGAAACAATAAATTAAACAATTAAAAACAGATTAAAAAGAATTAAATAGGTGGTTGATTTAAAATTAAAATTATAAAATTTAAAAAACCAATTTAAAACCCCAAATAATTAATGCTAGGCCAGACCGGCCTGTTGGAATAAATAAGTACCTATAGTAGCACCCATAGAAAGGCTAGAGAAAAAAACTTCATTCCAATGTAGACAAACCACTTTTCTTGAGGACTTCAGGGAGAAGATGAAAGAAATGTACATATCATTCTGAGGCATAATTTACCATTTTCTCAAAAAAAAAATTCTCTGTGTATTAGTGCTAAATGATAATTTTGCAAGTACAGTTGTAGAAGTAGGGCTGATATTTCTATTAGTAAAAGATACTGTGATACTTCATGTAAAATGTTAACTGTTTAGAATGAAGTCTCAGATCTAGCTATTATTGGGCATAATTTTAGTAACTCTTCTAATTACCAAGTTATTATTCTTAGATGACTTAATGTTAGAATGTTCATATATCATCAATGTAATGATGAGTAGCAATTGAAAAAGGTCAACTGTGAATGCGAAACAGTTGATGCTACAGAAAAAATTGTGAATTTTTCATTCTGTGGGTTTATTTTTATTATTCTCATAGACAGCATTAATAATGAGAGTGGTTTGTGTGCCACAAAAAATATGCTGGGATCCCACATCTTGGGTGTCTCATTCTGGCTTTGAATGATGGGTGTAATTATCATAACTTAAACCCCCACTTACTGCTTAGCTTTTTGAGTTAGTTCAATCTATTTGATTTTTTTCAACAAATCCCAATTGAATAATCACAATTTAGTGCTTTGAGTGAATTAGGTGAATTAGAATAGAATTACTATTACTATAGTAAGTACTATAGAATTACTATTACTAGAATTACTATTTTAAGTTAGTAAAAAGTGGTTGAATTAATTTTGAAGAAAATTGGCCAGATGAATGTTACACATTGTTGGCCAATAATTGGTGTGGTTCTCCAAATAAAGCAAATCATTTCATGATTATAGACAGATACCCGAGTCGCTCAGATTTGCAGAATGAAAGATACTAGGACTTTCTACCTAGTCCTCATTGGTGCATATTGCCACATTTTTATTGCATAGGATGGTGATGACGTGTTTGAGTAGAGAAATGCAGAATTAGCATCATACATTTTCATGTGCATCATAGGTGCCGCTGCAATATCAGGCAGTGAGACAGAAGACGATGACAGCATGGATGTCCCCCTGGATCTCTCTTCTTCTGCCTGCTCAATCAAGAGGAGGAGACGGGGTAACCTACCCAAAGAATCTGTACAGATTCTTCGGGACTGGCTGTATGAGCACCGTTACAATGCTTATCCTTCTGAACAAGAGAAAGCACTATTGTCGAGACAGACGCACCTTTCCACACTACAGGTATGTAAGCGTGTTCTAACAAAGCTTAAGGCAATAATGACAAGTTTGTTTACCTGCTGAATACTATCTATTTTGCTTTTAATAGACATTGGGTGGCATACCACAGTATTAATATTCAGTGTTCTATTGACTATTAGTTTCCACTTTACTTAAAAAGTATCTTGGTATTTGATTGACAAAAGTGCTGTTTCAGCCTGAGTTGTTCTGTAGGCCCAACACAGTACATTGCTTAAGTGGGATCAATGCCTGCTTACCCAGGACTAACTTTTTGCTGCGTGCCTAAAATATGTATGAATGTTCAGTGCCCATCTGTGCTTTTTATTAGGACAATTTAAGCTTCCAGCCTGATGACAAATCTTGATTTACATGAGGCAAGCTCACACAGTAACAGGGATGGAAAGAATATGTATTTCGGTTTTTCCAAATCTTCTAAATGCAGTACCTTTGAAACAGTGTCCTTTCTTACCGAAATACTTCTTTCTGCATTTAGAAATCAATTCATGTTTAATTGTCAGCACTCAGATTTACCCAAGAATGCAAAGATTGGTTTCTGTTCCAAATTCTGAAAAAAGTGTACAATTCTAAGTATGTAAATTAAGTGTTACTTGCTCGTTTCTACCAGTGAAAAAGAAGGTAAATGTGTAATAATTCTCTACTTAAGTTTTACTTGCTTTGTGGATATATATGTAGTTGCCCTTTCTAGCGTTTGAAATAAGATTTGTAGCAGAATTTGAAATAATCTGAGTGAATTAATTTAAACATTTGGAGCTTTTCCAAGACTAGAAACTTACAAAAATGGCTTTTATTGTTAATCTTAAAATATACAGGGTGGGGGGTATGACATCAGAAAAGGAGAATTTTCAAATACTCCTTTTGTTTGTGGGACTTTTAACACAATTTTCTTCCAACCCATTGACGGTCTTACTTATTTTTTAAATAATCCGTGGTGTGTGCAGAATTTGTAACAGGTGATAAGTATATTCCTGTTTTTGGAGTGTGTCGTTTCAGCCTATTTTATGGGCTTTATCGTAAATCTGGTTTTGCCATGTTGGCTCAGGGTAGTTGGTATTATTTCTTTGTAGGTATCCCACACATTTTCTTTGTAAGGAGAAACAGTTCTTGTGCAGTAAACAAAAAAGGACTGTTGGCCTTTGTTTTATTGCCCAGGAAACTGGCTTGATACTCAAACAAGGGCAAACTTGGTGAGGTAATCCCTCTTCTGCCTGTTGACATAGTCAGTTGAACAAGGCAAATCAGTAACTCCTTTAGGGAGGAGTTACTGTTTCAAAGGAAAACGTTTTCCTGTTGTTAATTAACAACTGTAATGATATAGATTACTCTTTCTTCATTACTCAAAGATTTCTCTTTGTTCATTATATATTCAGACTTAAAACCAAATTTAGCGTTTTACTCATTACAATCTTTGGGTTTTCTGCTGAGAGGAGGGGCTGGCCAAATCAGGAAAGAGTCTCTCTAAGGTGTGTCAAAACTTGTTCCCCAGCCTTTTTTTTTTTTTTTTTTTTTTTGGGTCAGGTTCAGGAATCTAGCTTGAAGGGATTCAGGCATTTAGTTGAACTGCTTTCATGCAATACATAATTGGAATTGAATTAAATAAGAATGAAAATGTCATTGTATTCTCAGGTCTGCAACTGGTTCATCAATGCACGGCGCAGGCTTTTGCCTGACATGTTGAGGAAGGATGGGAAGGACCCAAATCAATTTACTATCTCACGAAGAGGGACCAAGGTAATTGATGGCCACCCAGTGGAATTTTCCAGCTCAAAAAACTGCATTCCCCTGATGGAGAGCTCCTTTCTCTCTGGTAGTTCAGGACCAAACAAGACTTGTAATGCTCTTTCTCCAGGATCTGTTTTGGCTCGTCCCTCAGTAATTTGTCATACCACCGTAACTGCACTGAAAGATGTCCCTTTCCATTTCAATCAGCCTGCTGGTACAGGTCAGACCACTGATGACCTTCAGTGGGCTTCACCTACCAACTTTACAGACAACTCTCTCCTATTCCACGAGGATAAGTTGGGACCTAGTTCAAATGCACAAAGTGGGCTTTTCAACACTCCTCCTCCAACCCCCCCAGATCTCAATCAGGACTTCAGTGGATTTCAACTCCTGGTGGATGTTGCACTGAAACAGGCAGCAGAGATGGAATTGCAGGCAAAACTCATGGCATAAATTGTTCTTCGTGTTTTCTCTTCCCCCAACAGGGATGTAACAGAAAGATGTGGCAATTGTTTCAATGATATCAAGGATTTAACTGCATTATTTGTTCTAATTAATCTTATTTGCACAAGGGATTGCTGAAATGAAGCTTCCTATCCCTGTTATGGTCTTCAGTGGATTCCAGTCATTCCAAGAATTATAAACTTAAAGCTACTGTAGAAGCAACCCCCCTCCTTTTTAAAGTTTCTTAGTAGTTTTTTTTTTCATAATGTGAGATTGTTCCCAAAATCATGTGATTTTGTTTTGTTTTCATTATTTGTCTCTTTCAGACTGTGCAATATTTAGTGACAAGATTAGTATTCATATCATTCCGATGTGGAACAAAATATACCAACAGGCTGTCTTAAAAAAATTCAGATTTTAAAACAAGTTTGGATTTGAATGATTATACTTTTTCATGATATAATAAAATATTTTCTTTAATAGTTGATTTATCCTGAGTATTTTGTTGAACTAGTGTTTCAAAAGGTAGCAAATTTGCATTGTAATATGGAGACATTCAGTTCTTTTTAAAAAAGAAACTCTTAAGGAGTTTGATTTAAATGTGTACTGCTACTGATTATAAGTTGCTGGCAATGAAATGTGCTATCAGATCTACAGCTTAATATATTTCCTTTAGTACAATTTATGGCATATTCTTACTTGTAGACAGCTCTGCTTAAATAAGTAAATATTTAAACGCAAGTTCCTTGTTTATTTTCAAAAGTAAGTGATTGCACTTGTTATTTTAGTATGGTTTGTTAAGATTCTTTTTCCAAAATGTCTTACAGCAAATCATATTTATCCTGCCCCAAAGGAATATTAAAACACACACACACACACACACACCACTCTCTAGATACATTAGCCATTCTCAAGTGGAACATGGATTTTTTGACCTTCATGATGATAGTAGGAGATGAGATTTTTATTCCCAAATACACACAGATGGTCACATGTTAAATCTGGTTTTTTTTTTATCTCAAAGCACAGCAATGTGATCTGAAAATGGACAATTTTCATTTGTTGTGGTCAGGGCATTTTCTGGTTTTCATTCATCTCACCATCATGTTTAATCTCTGCAGAAATGTTGAAATAATCCACTAAAGGTCTATTTGGGCTTTTGGGGATTCATTGAGGAGTCCCCCAATCAGCTTTGTTGTATGTCTTACTAATCTCTGGAACATGAAAACAGTGGGGAAGCTGAATTAAATTTTTCCAAATTTCTTTCCTTTCTTGAGGATCTAACAAGTTCTTGATTATGCGGAGGAACTGCAGAAAATGAAACAAATGTAGAGACACGTAAAGTGATGGTGGAAAAAAAAAGTATGAACCTAACCAATCACAGTTTTATCTCTATGGGAATATATAGCAATTTCTTTGCCCTTACTGTATCTGCAGACTTGCATCTGTTTAAGGATACCTCTTCTCTTTTGGGGAAAAATAGTGAAGATGGTGTTAGTGTCATGAAACCACATTTACAACTTTTTTATAGATAAAATATTTCCCATTTTCTCCAAGCTTAGTTCCATTTCAACGGGATCTGTCAAGTCCAAAGCAATGTCTTACAAGAAGATCTGATGTAATCTTGGATTGAACAAGTTCAATTAATGTGTCCTAATGGGCCCTTTGTGACATGAGTTTAGCTACTTGTAACATTCATCCATGTTTGTGGTTGGACTCGGGAAGTGATCACTGCTTTGTTAAGGGAATAGGAAATTCTAGTCATCTTGAGGAAAGTAATGGTATACCTTCTTCTAAAGCCAGTTTTCAACCCAGCCTCTTAGGACACTTTCTTATCTTGCCTTTTTAAGGAAATTTTTGAAAAAAGCAATTGGAATTAAAAATAATCTAAAGAAACAGATTTTCTTGAGTTCTTGCAGGTGGAAGTCAGGCCTGGACATGGGATGGAAATTGCCTTAGTTGCCCTTATGAATGACCTTTGTTTGATCAGGGTGCAATGTGTCCTGATGTTTTAGACTTATTGGTGGGCTTTTGATACCATCAACTATGACATTATTCTGGAATTAGATGAGCCACATCAAGCTTAAATTGCATCTCTTCAAGACTGGCACTTGTCGTTGATGTTTCATTGGCCTGAACCCAGTTCCAATTTTGATTCTTAATAGGGTCACGCTCCTCTGTTGGAGCAAATCCATGTTTTGAAGGTTTTTCTGGATCATGACACTTGCTGGAACATTAGGTATAGGCTGTAGCCAGGAAGGCCTTTGCATTAATTTAAGACCTTTTTGAACTGGGACTCCCTGGCGAAAGTTAATCATGTCTTTGGCATGCTCCACTGTAAGACAGTTTATGCAGGTCTTGGGGCTGCTTTTAAGATGGCCTGGAAATTTCAACTGATTTAATAACCAGAAGCCCATGAGCTAAACAAGGGTAGAAATTTCAGTAGTGTTACTCTGGTATTGGTTATGTTTTCTTTGAGTTAAAAGCAAGTTCTGATTATAATGTAAGGCTGTGACAGCACGTGATAAAAATACTCTTACTTACTTTCTTACTTTTTTATTGGCTGTTGTTACTTGTAAACTGCTGCAAATCGTTGTGCAGGTAGGCAGTTTACAAATGATTCAGCTATGTAAATGTTACATCATTTGAATGGAGACATCATTATATATGTGGCATCTCTTGTTCCCTTTCCCTCTCCCCATGGATGAATATGATGGGAATTAGACTTTTTGTACATGTTCTCATATATAGACACTAACACCATACCTGCATTTATATCCCTAATTTAGGAGCTTAAATATAGGATTCTAATACCTTTATAGCAATTAGATATTAAAGCCTGTAGATAACTCCACGTAGCCAGTTGAATATGCACATAAACACATGGCTAGATGTTCAGTGATACATGAATATCACCAAATTTCATTTACAATATTTACAAATGCTGTTTCTTTCCCAGAAAATTAAGAATTTGTGATCTAATTAAAAATAATAAGTTATCACCCAGAACAATATTTAATTAAATTCTGAAAAATTTATACAGAACTATATAATTTCTGTAAAAAGAATTCCCCACTCAAATGGAATTTAAAAGAATATTATAATGTAATCTAGGGTCATCTAACTGGGTACATGCACTTTAATTTAAAATACCCCTTTAACGGGCAGCAGTTTAGATTGGCTGGAAGGAAGAGGACAATACTAAATCACTTTCCCCTAATGTTCTCCCACTAGAAATGTTTTCTGCTAAAATATTCCTCTACAGGTATTTCAAATGGTTTTTTTTCTGACAAATGCCTTTATTCTAAACATATAATTGTAGTGAAAAGCACAAGTTTCCAAGTTTCACCAAAATTCTTCATGATACCAAGAATATCTAGAAAAGGGTGTCAAGCTCAAGGCCCAAGGGCCGGATCTGGCCCTCGGAGTGCTTAAATCTGGCCCGTGGGGCCACCCTAGAAACAGCAAAAAACTGACCTGTGGTACCTCTGCCAGTGAAAATAGCTTGGGAGGGCTGCAGGAGAGTCTTCTGAGCTGTTTTCACTGGCAGAGGGTTGCAGGAGGCTGTCCAGCTGAAAATGGAGCTTGTGAGGACTATGGGTGGCCTCTTGAGCTCCATTTTTGCTAGCAGAGGGTTGTAGGAAGTTGCAGCTGAAAACAGAGCTCAGAAGCCCATTTTCACTGGCAGAGCACTCGGGCTACCACAGGCATCCCCGACACAAGTAATGTTGAGTTAGCCGTGGCCACCCTGGGCCCCCAAGGTCAAACACAACCCTGATCGGGCCCTCAATGAAATTGAGTTCGACACCCCTGATCTAGAAAATTAAGTTTCTGATGTATAAGCAGAATACATCAGAATCTGGGTCTGATTTCAGTACACTGTGAAACCAATGGTTTGCTTATCTTGCAAATGAACTCCGCTTACATCAAAATCTGATATAACTAGCTGAAATTGTTTTAAATCTGAGGTGGAATATGGATAAAGGTTTTGTGAATTTTTCTGATTTATCAACTGCTGTAGTTTTTACTTTATTAGCTAATGTCCTTACATATTTTAAATTGTTTCAACTGTTATCTAAATTTCAACACTTTCCCTAAAAATATGTTGTATATTGGAAATATTATTAAGAAGTTTGTTTAGTTGACACACAACATGTATTTAGTTAGACTGAATTACTTTCATGTAGCAGTATTCATAATTCTAAGTGAACAAAAACAGAATTAATAAAACTTTGTTCTAGTGAGAAACAGTAAAAGTGCTTGTGTGCCACCAAGTGTAACTGCTTTTGGCCTAACATCACTGCAGTGAGAGAACAAAGAAATATATCTTGGACGAGGAAAAATCCATAATAAAAAGTCATTTATTTTGTTTCTAATCAGGAATGGATTATGTTTTGGTGGGCAAGGATTGAATTAAAAAGAGTTTTTAGAGGTATGAGGGTCATTAAATGAAAGGAGTTCAGGGTGATGTTTCTAGGTTTCTGTGTTTCTTTTAAATGATGAAATGCCTATTTTAGGATTTAAGCTACAATGTTAGTGTGGTTCCCATTTCAAAATGATAAGAAGTGACTATGATTATTAGTTTAAACAGTATCAGACAGAGGATCCAAGATGTAGGGAAAGCCTCATAGATACATCCTGACTGATTTGGATGTTTTATATATTTAGCTGTGGATTCTACATCTGCTTACATAAGAATATGTAATCACTGAATATAGCTATGTACAAAATTCTCATTTTTCCATTTGTGTACACATTTAAGATTCAGCATTGTAAACTGGCCAACAATACTTCAGTTTTGGGGAGTACCTTTGAGGTGTATCTGAAGCCCGGGGAACAGGATAATTTGTAACTAGGAAATAGAAAAGAGCCTGATATGGTTGATAAGAGTAATCTAGTACCTACAGAAATGTTAGAATAAGGTGTCGGGCCTACCAGCAACTCCATAAACCAATTTGTCCACTATACTGTTCTTCAACTCTGGTTCCTATCCCAAACTTTTCATCTCTGTCAGGATGGCACCCTGAGCCTAGCTAGTACAAATATTGGTTTATGGATGGAAAGTAGTAAAATTCACTGCCAGCCTAATAAAGAAGGAACAAACAGACTAAATCATGGATTTTCAAAGGAAACTTAGTGCAGGTGCCTATGGGGAAGAACAATACAATTTTCTTATCTCGTAAGATAACTGACTTTGCTCATAAAAGAAAAATGGAGTTATGGTTCAGTGAAAGAAATATAATTTGAATCTAGCTGCAATTTAATCTTGGCATGTCCAGGTGAAAGGAGTTTTGCCTTAAATCTTGATGATCAATCAAGAGGGACAACATATCTCTCATTTATCAGTTTCTAGCTGCATTGGGATTGTGATACTCAGCATTCCCAAATGGCTGAGTTTTGGTTTAAATTCAAACATAGCTGAAGATTAGGAAAGGGTGATTAAAAGCTATCAGATTGTAGACATTGGAAATTATCAGCTCATATTTCTGTTGAATATACATATTGTTTCTTGTTCCAGAAAATTACAAATTCAGAAAATTGCTTATTTAGAAAAAATAGATCACACAACTAAGGCCACATTGTTGCAGAAGAGCAATAAATAGCTAAAACATTTATATCAATATGGTTGCATATACAGTCTCTTTATATTCTGGTTTACATTGGATGCTTCCAAATGATGAATTATAAGATAATTTCATTTTTTCAAAAAGTTTGATTCATTACGCCTTTCTGTTTATTCCACTAAAGTGATACATGAAAAAAATGAATTTAAACCTAGTATTATTTTGCTTATGGAAACATTTATGGAAATGTAACTTCTGTAGCTGTGATATTTTATACCGCTGCATAAACACTTCCATTACCACATTGTGCAGGCATTCACAGGCCATCATGAAGAGTTGGTTTGCATTTCATTTATCATTCTCTGGATCCAAATAGAATCCTTAAACACAAATACATTATTGTAGACTTTATTTCATGCTTTGAAATAAAATCTGACATGTCTTGTACCAACAAGTCATTGTATATGTACATAAGCACTAATTACTGTGCAAATTTTTAGATCTGAAGACCAGAGGATGATTAAGAATTTTTGCTTGATACACTTTATTGGAAAAACTCCTAAACAATGAAGTGGTCATAGAAACAAAACTGTTGGTAACACTTGCTTTTGCTAGAGCTACACTGCAAATTAAATCAGAGTACTATCAGTGGAGAACAGGTACTATACATGTAACTTGTCCTTCAGAGATTTTTTGCAATTGCTGTTTCACAAAAGATACACTACATAGTTACAGTACACAGCACATAGTATCTCAGTATAGCCTAGAATACTGTAACTACAGGATGATAGGTTATGATTGGTGAATGTTAAAAATATCCAGATGTAATTTGGGAATAGACATGAATTACTATCCTTTTTCATCATGATCAGACATGATCATTATTTTGGAGATGCTGGGTGCCTATTTAGTTGATCTATTTGAGATGGTCCATCTGGTAGCTCCTCTGGGTTTCTTGGAGAAATCCTGTGGGAATTTTCTAAAGGCTATGGTGGACTGTACTACTGGGGCTTAGTTATAGTCTCAAGCATAGAGGTGGCTCTTGTCTTTGTTATGATTGCCCCTGAGCAGCCTATCTCTCTTCACTGACTAGCTCCAAGCACATCTTCAAATTTCCAAGAAGCTTTAGGAAATGAAGTTGAGAGGATACATCTGGGGCCTAGCTGGCAAAAGAGAGAGAGAGAGAGACTGGTAGAGAGAGAAGTGAACCTGACTGAACATGGGTAAGGCTGATGTTCAAGCTTATTGAGGAGTATGAGTGAAGAAATGCATTATTTCTCTGCTTTTATCGCATTCATAGAATGTCATCTACTGAGACAGATTGACATTGTGAGCCCTGAAGAAATATCTCTGGTATATCAGCCCTCTGCTTATAGCTTAGATTTTTCTGACTCGTGAAAGCTTTCAGGGAGTTAAAAGGAAGCTGGGTTCAAGCAGTGCAAATGCTTCTTTCCTTGAATGGATATTTCTACATGTCTTGAAAGATAACAATGTGACCGCTTTTCAATAAACCATTGTTCAATTGCAAAGTCTAAATTTCCCAGACAATCCTATTTCTTCTGGATTGGGTTTAAGGCCAATCATGAATGTCAGTCCTTCAAGATAAACCAAGTTCAAAACACAGTGCAAGGATTCCAGGAATGCCACTTTTGATATAGAGTTCATAGAATTAGAAAGCCTGTTCAAAACCTTCACTATCTTCGTTGTAAGATAAAGGTGGGATTGTTCTGAATCCCTTTCTCCTTTCCCAGAACTAAGTAACTGTTTTCTCTCACTTCCTTCTCAAGTTCAAAGCCAACTGTATGTTCCTATAGACCAAGGGTGGGCAATTACGGCTCCTTCAGCTGGCTCAGGAATTCTGGGAGTTGAAGTCCACGAGTCATGAAGGAGCCTTAATTGCCCACCCCTGCTATAGACAATCCATGCAGAGATCAGGATACAAGAATTGTGATCTTCCTGGTCCTTTTTATTTATTAGTGGCATTCATTGTATTATTCTGAACAAACTATGAGTGTCGGGACTAGGAATGGCTATTTAATATATTTGTTTGAGTGGGGGTGGGATCAATGAGAGGTAAGAAAAACATAAGAAATTCAACTGAGGGTTGCCACAAGACTTGATGCTTTCCCCTCCCCATATTAACAACTATGTGACATCATTGAGTGAAATCATAAACCAGCATGGAGTCAGGCATTATCATCATGCAGATGACATTCAGCTTTGCAGCTAAACTGTTCATCAAACAGGAGATGCAGCCAAGGCAGTGTCCCAGTCACTGAAGGATGTTGGTGTCAGTATTGGGAGAACAGGTTTATTATGTCCAATTTACAGAGAGAATTGGTTCATAATCTTGGGATCTTCCTGAGTCCTTAGCTCCTGTTCAAACACTTCTTAACTGTAGCTAGGAGGCAATTTACACAGATGCATCTTGTGTGTTAATTAATGACTTTTAGAGAACTGGCAGTCCCTTCTCATGGTCTCTCATGCCTTGGTCATCTCTTATACATGAGCTACCCAGAAGTTTCAGATTGTCCAGACTCATCCCAAAAGCACTTATCTGAGAGCCACACTGGTGGCCAGTTTCTCCCAAGTGCAATTCAAAGTGCTGGTTTTCATCCTCAAGGATCAGAACCTTATACTCTTCAAGATTGCTCACTCTCAGTGGTTTTTGCCCAGCTGTAAGATCCAAAACAGAAGATTCCCTCTGGGTCCTTTCTCCAAGAATATGTGATCTGCAGAAACCATAGAGAAGGGCTTTCTCGGTTCCTGGTCGCTCCCCTCCCCACAAATCTGGAATAGTTTTGCCCTGAAGATCAGCTTGATCTCTGCCTGGATGATCCTGAAAAACTATAAAGATGGTTTTCTGTCATGTCTGTGATGTTTGATTTGCTGTCTGATCTATTCTTTGGCAGGAATATTGCATGGAATTGGTTGGTAGCAAAGCCTGGGATATTTTAATGTTGATGTGTTGTGTTTTTAATCTGATTATTGCATATATATGCCAGTCATATTATTGGAATAGCATATGAGCCCAATAAATAAATAAGCAAATTAATAAATAACTTAGATTATACAAACATTGGTTCATTCATACATGAAGGCAGATTTTTTAAATTTACAATCAAAATTCGGATTACTTTTGAGTAAATGATGTATGGAGAATGAAAATGAAAATGAAAAAAAATACAGAGGCTATACCACATGTCGAGAAAAACCTCTATGTTTTGTTAATTATGATAATTTTTAACATATGCATATAGTACTATCAGCAGCCAACCAACCAAGCTAAAAGTGAAGGATTGCTATTTGTATTAGACACCTTTATACTAATATTTTGATGCTCAAAGAAAATCATCACATCACTACTAAAAAGTATCTGAAATATATTTAGAGAAAACCTTCATGTCAGAATATATTATATACCAGCATCTGTCCTCCCAAGGATTAGAAGAATGAGGTGAGAACAAATGTTCATATAAGTCTTTACAAAGCCAATCTAACATTCTATCCTGTGGATACCCAGAAAAGCTGCTGTTTGCTCCAGACATCATACAAGCACATCAAAATCAGGAATATTATTTTTCAAAAAGGGAATAAAATGTACGGTATATTGAAAAGTCACAGCTCTTACAAGCAGTGCATTATTTATTTTATTAATTTGCTCTTTTTACAGTACGGGAAACATTAATCTATTTACATGTTTGTGTGTCCACATATCAGATAGATAGATAATCCTATGAAAAACTAATTCAAAGTGCCATATAATGCTCTCCAGCCTTCCATCTAGAGTTTTTCAAACTGTAGCAATTTTGCAAAAAAAGGAAAAAAAAAAAAAAATGGATTATCCTGATTGGGAATACAACTAGAGTGCATCTATGTCATTGATCCTGATTTCACATTCTAGTAAAACTATGCATTATAAATTTAAAAAACAAACTGTAAATTCATAAATATAAAATCCAAATTAAAGTGATAGTACATAACAAAACATTAAGGGGACACCCAATAAATAAATGGAAATATATTATAAATAAGATATTAGCATTTACTTTTTTATATTAAAACATTTAGTCTTTTTCTTTATCTCTCCTTACAAAAGAACAGTGCATGCTTATGTGTGTCTACTTAGAAGTAAAGCACAGATTAAGTGAGATTACTCCAGATTAATTTCAGTCCAAACTTGTATCCTACCAGGATTCTCCAATTTGGCATTATTGTGATGTATTCGCATAAGGTGCTTGGAATTACTAAAAGATTTAGAAGTAACTCCAAAGTATCTGAAGGTGCCAGGTTGGGTAATGAAAATAAACTCTGTTTTACTCAGTAATGCTTACATCTAAGTAGACTTCCATTGTATTGCACTGTTAAAAGTATTTTATGGAAAGGTCTGCAAAAATATATAATATAATAAATATTTTTAAACTTTTGGTTTAAGAGGTCAACCTCTTTTTTTAAATACCCCCTAAACCCAATTGTACTTTAAAACACTGATTTTAGTTTTTTTTGCAGAGATACGGAAATTTGAATAAAATAAGCTCTACAAAATCAATTGAAATAAGACACAGTTTAGCCAATTAAAGTTTCTAATTCCCACTGATTTCAATTGAAGAAAACTGAGCATGATAAGGTTCCCTGCAGAAACAAATGGTTTGATTTTTTTTCTTTTTTCTTTGTACTGTATAGATAAAAAAAATCCACAAGAGGCAATCAGAGTAAAGCAGCAGCCTGATTATAGACCTGCAGTGCCAAAAAGTAATGTGGGTGGCACTATTGTCCATTGCAGGACTGCAGTTTCTCAAATCCTTCTGTTGCATGCAGATGTTCAACATCTTCATATCTTCTGCATTTTTCTAGGAATTTCTTAGAAGATATAATTGTTATTTCTACATCAAACCCAAATGAATAATGAGGTATCATGTTAACAAATTATTTTAAATTATGATGTGCAAATACATCTCTCCAAAAATATAAAATTAAATTGTGATCCTCATCACTTTTCCCCCAAGGGTAATCCAAATAAAACAACTGGCTACTTTGTAATAAATCATTGTTTGTAATCATACAGTATATGACATTGCTAGATAAATTGCCTTATCGTAACACAATTTTTTTCAACAACATTTCAGCTAATTTTTTTAGCTTTCTTCATGGGATTCAAATACCACAGAAATAATATTGTTGTGAAAATAGATCTGTATGACGTGTTTTGACATCTGTGTATGAAGAGTCCAATTTTTAAAAAACATGTCTATATTTAAAGGTGGCTACTGATATTATGTAGACTGCAAACAATGTGCAAGCCTTCAAATATTAAAAAGAGGCTATAAAATAAAGCAAAAAACATTATCAACATAATACAATTCAAATGTTGCAAGTTAGACTTTCGGTTTTTAGTTAACACTGGATTTTTATCCTTGTCTTTAAAAGTCTTAAAAATATGAAATTATTAGCCCTTTACTTGTAAAACACAGCAGTGATATTTTGTGCCCTGTTAATAAGTGTATAGCTTGGATATATCAATGGCTTTGAGAGGTAGCAAATTTTCTAGTGATTTTACATTTTTTAAAAGATTTCCATACTTGTTACCTCTCCCAGATTCTTAAAAAAAAAGATAGAGCCTAAAAATGATGCTGTATCATTACAACATGTTCTGGCATGATCTGTTGATATATATTCTCAAAGAAAAAAGGCACAAAAGAAAAAGCCAGCTTTTGAATGGTAATTTCTATCACTGCGAAATTGAACTGTGTAATTTTACTATCCAACCAGTTAAGAGTTTCATATTTGAAAAGTTTTAATCTTAAACTAATTGAAAGCCAGCTTTGATAATACAGATTACAAATCAGTTATTCAGTATATTTCATTAGCACTAGATCACTTCTTTCTTGATCTTTCAGTAAAGTATTTTATTTTACTTGACATGGATGCCAATATGGGTAAAGTTAAATATTCAAATAAGAAATTATCCATAATTGTTTGCCTCTCTGACTTGGGAGGATACAATTAAAAAATGACATATAGTCCAGATCAATAATCTGTTGAGTGTTTTAGTCTCATCCATGATTTTGGCAACAGAATGTAGACCAAATCTTGCAACTGAAACCAACCTCCATTAGGACATGAACTGTTAATTCTCTAGTGCTTTAAACATGCACATTAATGCATGTTAGATCCTTTCCTTAAAATTGTGGAGCTTGTGAAATCATCATGCTTTCTGCTAGTATGATAGTTTGGTCAGATTGCATTATATAGCCCCATGCCAGGAATTCCTAATTAAGGTTAAGCAGTGTTTCATATTTGGTTCCAAAAAAGTTTTTTGTTTTAGCAACTCTAGAGAGAACCATATAATCCTAGGAAAAGGCATGGCTGCTTTAAAGAGTCACAAACAAGTTCCATGTTTATTCTTCCAATTGCTCTGAAGCAGCTTTTTTGAAATCATTTATAAAACACTGCACAGCTCTATTGCCTATCAGTCTTTCCCCCAAGCAATCTAGCATTATGTGTAGACTACATACTTTAAAAGTTTTGTAAAGAAAGGTATTCTCTATTTTGAAGAAAAAACCAAAAGGGAAAGTATGAAATACTTGAGATCAATGGTATACAACATGTATTTCATTTACAGTGTTTTAGAAACAAACAGCTAATTGGAGATATGCAAAATCTGAAAGCTCATCAAATTCAGGAAATCAACAAGTGATTTTCCCTTTTAAAATGCACTCATTGTAATAGGAAATGACAATATAGTACAATGTTAAAAATTCTTACTAATTGATTGGATGAAAATATTCCTTTAATCCAATTTTTACTAATCTTTTAAATTCATCTAAGCTTTCTTGTTATTGCCTTAAAATATTACTACCATGGAAGATAGATTTTACAGTCAACTCCTGATCAAAAAGTTGAGTTTGAGGAAACAAAGTGAGGCAGTTTGTGCAGTTGCTAGACCAGTGTTTCTCAACCTCAGCCACTTTACGATGTGTGGACTTCAACTCCCAGCATCCCCCAACCAGCATGCGCTGGCTGGGGGATGCTGGGAGTTGAAGTCCACGCGTCGTAAAGTGGCCAAGGTTGAGAAACACTGTGCTAGTCTTTTCATGGGATGAGGGACATTTCATTCCCATGACTCATTTGAATTGTTACTGCAGTACACCTATCTCCCCAACTTCCGGTATGACAGATGAAAAGGATTATCTTGAAAGATCAAAATTATATGTGTCTCTGTTTCTAAAAAATAAAATAAAAAAATAGTCATACAAAGAAGGGATTCTGAGCCCAAACTCCATTCACTATCAACGTGGAGGACAACAGAATCCTAAAGGTATTACCCTGCAATACTGGATTTCCAAAGTACCAAATAATGGAATATTGCTGTACACTAGATAACAGACTACCTTTAAAGAACAAGGATGAATAAATCGGTGCATCTATTGTACAGATTTCTGTGTGTGTGTGTGTGTGCATGCGTGCACACATACATGTGTGTACGTGAGACAGAAAGGAAGAGAGGTGTTATTTGTGGGTGTATGGGATTCTTTACAAGAGGCAAGGTGGGCAGCGTCAGTACATATGGCAAAGCACTAGGCTGAGATGGGCAAACCTTTAGAAAGCAAGGGATGTTAGCAAAACCCTCTTGGAGAATTGACAGTTACACCACAGAAGTGTTAATTCATTGGAAGAGAAGAGAGAGATAAAAGGAAGAGGAGAGAAATACAAATACATATTGGTATCTCTGAGCATGGACCTAGGGCAAATTATACAAGAGATATTTCTTGCCATTAACAGTCCTCCTGGTTGGATCCCTTCATAGCCTGGTCTGGGCTTCGGGGATGTAAATCTCAATGCTTTCGGCGCTTTCAGTGGCTGAGTTCTGACGAACCGATGCAGCTCGTTTGGCAGCCATCAGCCGTTTCCGGGCCTCCTGACGCTGTGAGCTCTCCAAAGAGCGTTCCCGAATGAGTGGCACCTGACCTTTCGATGGCTTCTTTGGCACTGGAGGAGGGGC
>JAEANM010000460.1:0-13655 GCA_017656035.1 Myanophis thanlyinensis | reverse complement strand
ACTAATATTTTCTATGGACAACTGCAGCATATCCCAAAACCCTGCTAAATCTTGGGAGGCTGGTCTTGGGTGTGCATTGGGATTCTGTGTGAGAGAAAAAAAAATAGGAAATAGAAATAGGAAAAGAATGCAAAAAAATTCAAAGTACTTAAAAAAGTCAGGTGGAATTTTGCTTTTTATTTCTAATGATGTTGGCTACCTTACTGCATCTGATTCATATGTAATAATAATAAAAGTGATTAAATCAACTAAGCTGTCATGCATGGAGGCAATGGTGGAGTCTTACATATATAATAGTTTCAGCAGAACCAGTATGGATAGCATATGCTGCAAATTGGTTAAGTGCTTGGGGGATAGTTAGTTGAAACAATCTTACCTTGGAATGAATGTTTTGGGAACAATATGTTGCAATAATGACTATGGATAGTTTTTACTGGACATTATTTCTGTTATTGCATATACAAGTAGTCCTTGACTTATGACCATTCAACAATGCTTTGAAGTTACGATGGCCTCAGAAAAAGCAAATATCTTTGGAGTTATAACCATTGCATCGCCCCTGCGGTCATGTGATTTCAGTTCAGGTGCTTGGCAACTAGCTTGCATTTATGATGATTGCAGCATCTTGAGGTCATATGATCACAATCTGTAACCTTCACAGTGGCTTCCAATAAGCAAAGCCAATTGGGGAAGCCGAATTTGCTTACAACTGCAGGATTCACTTGCCCTTGTGATGCGTTTAACAACCATGGTAAAAATAGTCATAAAATTGGGTCCAGTTACACAATTACTTGCTTAACAACCACATACTTAGCAACTAAAATTTCAGTCCCAATTGTGATCATAAGTTGAGAACTACCAGTGCCAGAAACAGAAGGCTAAACTATTCTGGCACATTTCTGAGCTTTCAATAATTTCTCAAATCAATATTTTTTAAAATCCACTTTTTGATATAGTTCCAATACATCTATGTCCTACATAGCATACTTTTGGTTAAATATACATTTTTGTTCTAATATATACTGTGATATATTAGAATTGGAAATAAATATTATAAATATAAAATCACTTCTCTAATTTATTTTTAGTGTTTTTTTAAACTTCTTGGGAGAGATAGTTGTAAGATTTTCTTCTCATGTACCAAAATATTTTGGCCAACCTTAAGTACTTCCATTTGAATTATGGGAAGAGCAATAATGGTATTATACACTATTCTGCTTCAGACACTAACATATTTTTGCATGCAAATAATACTGTAAAAACACTGATATCTTAATACATGTTACATACCAGATTTTCTTCACAGAGTTCTCTGAATTGGTAAAATTTCTGAGCCATGAGAAGTTGAGCACTACCAACTGCAGTTCGAATTTTACCTAAAACTTAAAAATAATCAAAGCATAAGACACCATTGTGATGTAGTAATGTAAGCAAATATTGGAAATCTCTCCATTGTTACAAAGCAGCTACAGATCTAACTCAGGAGTGAGCAAAGTGCAATCATATGCAGCTTGTGGCCCATGGACTAAGTTCAAATGCTGTCTGCAAGCTATCCATATTAATATCTATGGGAAAAACATTTTTTTTCCCTTTTGTACATGGGAGTGAGTGAAAGACAAAAAAGAGAATGGAGTGTCAGAAGGAGAAATGGAGAAAGAAAGAGAATTACAGAAAGTGAGTAAATGTGTACTGCTACCCACTCCTGGTAGTTCCATTCCAATAGTTGCATAAGCTCAGCTCACCATTGAGAACAGATTTTAATTAAGAAAATGCAGTCCTCTACAAGAAAAGATTGCCAATGCTTTCCAAATGCTACTACTAAAAACGCACAGTTCATTTAAAAAATGAACATACATTCCCAGTCACTGGAACTCCCTCCAACATACACCAATTAGCAAAAGCAGGAATGCAAAAACTATAAAAACTCTTACATCAAAAAAATAATCAGCACTGTGTTTCTACTTGGCCTATATACTTTAAAATTAATTATATGAATAACACAATGCTCTCACATATGTAGTTTTTTCCCCAGTTGTGTTGCTTGTTGAATGATGGATGATAGAAACTCAGTTCAACAATGTCCAGAAAGTCACGTGTAATCCTTCTGCTGTTTGTCATTGAAACAATATAGTAATAGTCCAAAGAATGCAAAATATTTAATCAAAACTGAATCTGTGCTAAGTTCCTCACAGGCAACATATGTTTGGTTTGGCCAGATACATGGACTTCTGTAAAGTAGCAAGTTGTACAGTGCCAAGTTAAACAGGTCTCTAAGCCAATGAAAAGGCCAATCTATCTAGGATACAATGAGTTGCGAACATATAGGAGGCCCAGCGGCTTGGATCCTAAATTGCTTCATGCCATTTTATTCCTGGAACCTCTTCTCTATTTGTAGCCATTTCCACCTTATCTTAGGTTCTCATGGATTGAAAATAATTATGTCCTAAAATATTATCCAAATTTAAATGAAGTTTGAAAGAAATCTCAAGAACATCTGTACTCACTTCTGAGAATCTTGCACATTCAGCAGAAATTATATCTTAGCTGCAAATGTTATGGCATAATTCTAAAATTGCACACTTGTATTGGTGACAGTTAATAGACGAATGCTAGAATTTCTTGTGAAATCCTAGGCTTCCACAGAGGATGTGTTGAGATGTTTAAAGTGATAAAAATATTGGGGGATGATTTTTATCACAGAGATGATCCCCACTCCAGTAGTTCTGATCTTTTTCTTTATGAGGGCCATTACAGTGATTGTTGATAAATTCTGAGGACTATCACATAAAACAGATTAGATATGAGGCACCTGTGGCATCATGACAAATACTCTAAACAACAACAATAATAAAAAAACTAAGGTAGCACTCTTACACAGAACAAAAATCAATGGACTTTTTGTCTGAGCAGACAAATGTCCAGTATATACATGCTTAGTATTAATACACAGATTATTATATATCTTTTCCTATGGAGTTCCTGGAAACAAAGTTTTCTCCTTAGACAGACATTAACACTAAAAGGAAACAACTGTGAAGAGGGAAATGTAAATTCACACTAGACAGCACAGGGAATTCTACACATAACTGCCATTTTCCCATTATTGTTTGCAAGGGTTGCGTGTCTAATTCCCTAGGCACTGTGCTGAAAATGTACCCCTTGGTGTGTCTAGTCTTTTATTCGTACTAATGTGCAAACCACTGAAGTGAAAGAAGCCTTCAATAGGGGGGAGGAGTTAATCGGAGAGCTTTCATGTGGTTCCCATTGTTATGAGAACCCTTCCCACTGCATCGACTTCAGAACAGCTGCCTCAGCTGGAGCTGAGCCATCTAACATTTCACAAGGCATTTCAAGAATTGAAAGGAAAGGCGAGGGAAATAGAAGGGAGATGGTCTCCCAGCTGTGCATTAGAGGAGAATTTTGCACAAAGCCAAAAATTGCTTGGGTGATTATAGTGATAAGAGAAGTTGCTTAAAAATTGTTTCATGATGCAACATTGAACAATAGCTTGAATACTCTTTATTAAAACAGTACTCTATAATATCCCAATACTTCCTGGAGGAAAGAAAATCAAGGAAAATAGAACGTGTTGAGTCTTCCCCTTCCAAATATTTGGTGATCTAAGATAAATTATCAGATGACTATGAGTTAAATTCTGTATTGAGCTAGATAAACAGAACAATACCGAGCCCCTCCACAGCTTAGTATGGTTTTCAGTGCAGTACTGTCTTCATCCTTTTAGACTTCAAATCTGTCCAGTGATTCCAGACAGCGAACTTTTGATGTTTGGCATGCACATGCATTCACACTTCTTATACCTACTTTTTATAGCATTTTTAACCAAAGTTGAGTCTCCAGATCTGTGTCAGATTTAATTTTATTAACACCCATTCCCCAAAGCCAAAAATATGTAACTAACTCCAAAACCAATGCTGATAATTTATAAATCCCTGAACTGATATTGCCATGTGTTCCTGTTGGGCACTGAGCTAACCCAAAGCCTACTGCAGTTTTGCCTTATACCTATTTTATCTCAAATTTCTTTTATATCAGCTAAGTAAAGTATACACCTATAAAACAAAATGCTTATTATGTATAATGTTTAAGAATAAGCGTTCTTAAACCATCTTTTAATCAATAATCAAAGCCCATTCTGTAGAGATACCTCCTATTCTGAGGCTTTTGCTGGTACTTGTCCACAGATAATTCCTTAATATTATTCATGTACAAGTAAAATTAAGCATATTTAATTCAGTTTAAATGTTACCTTATTTGTTTTCTGGGAAGAAAGAATGAATAGAAAAATCTATTCCACCAAGCTGCAGCTAGTTAGAAATAAGTGTCCATGTTCTAAAAGAAAATGGACGAATAAACATGTGCAATGGACAGAAAACTAATTGAAGGCCCAGGAGTAGATATACCAAGGATAAATAAAATCTAATCAGTTTATTGTCCAGTACAGTTTCCTTGCTCTCATTTATTCAATAATCTATAAATGAATTTTTTAAAAGGACATTTAGCTACTAACATCGTGTGCAAACTCTTGGTTCAAAATACTTTTTCTAAAACTTAATCAAAGACAGTTCCATGGTACATGTGTGTTCCTTTGCAGATTTGGCAGTTTTATATTAATCATGAGTACTGACCTATGCTCAACAATTAATATTGACAGGCGTGGCTTTAATAAGTTAGTTATTATCACTTTTATGAATAAGCAATTTTAGAGGAAACTAACACAACTTTAATGTAATAAAACATGTGCATAATTAACTAAAGAACTATTTCTATATGTTTTTAACTGAACCAATGACATTATAACCTGTTTTTATATGCAACAGCAAGAGCAGCAGCAGCAGTAACAACAAATTGCATTCATAACTGGAAACACTCTTTTCATTGTGACACTTTCTTACTCTGAAAGATAATAACAAACATGTCCATGGAGCACACAAGACCCTGTCAAGCAGCCCTAAGCCATCTCCTCCAGACAGCTGTTGTACATAAGGAGGCATTGTCTGAAGAGGCTTGTATCATATTACTCCTAGCTTCAGGGTGGGATGGAACAACATTCACTCTCTCAGCTGCCAAGATATTGAGAAAATTTCAGTCTTTGCAAGTTACAGTACGCCTCAGTGTGGTGTAGTGATTAAGACATAATGGATAAGCACTGGTCAGATAAAGGAGGAAGGGGGAGGAAGAGGAAGCTGTTTGAAGTCATTCTTAGCCATGGAAACTCCCTGTTGCTGTTGTGGGAAATAACTGAAAGGAAGAAGGCTCTGTATTAGGACTTTGCATTCAAAGAATGACATTTTATTCAGAATGTGCATGGACTAAAAGCTTTGTAAAATCTGTTGGAAATGCAATGTATCTTTCTTGGGGTAAACTGCAAACTGTGGGGGGATATTGCATCAGCCCCCACAGGAAACAGTTGCTTTAAGGTGTTTCTAACATATCTAATATTGAGAATATTCGTGAAGTAAAATGAAGTGAATGCAAAAGAAGTAGTAACATATGCAGGTAAGGGAATTACAAAATGTGTATGGGTAGCCCTTGACTTACAGACATTCATTTAGTGACCACTCAAAGTTACATCATTGAAAATGGGACTTATGACCATGTTTCATACTTATGACCATTGCAGCATCCCCATGGTCACATGATCAAAATTCAGACAGTTGGAAACTGAATCATATTTATGATGGTTGCAATGTCCCAGGATTAGGTGAGCACCTTTTGAGAACTTCTGACAAGCAAAGTCAATGGGGAAACCAGATTCACTTAACAGTTATTACTAATTTAACTGCAATGATTTACTTAATAACTGTGGCAAGAAAAGTTGTAAAATGGGGCAAAACACACAAATGTCTTGCTTAGAAACATACATTTTGGCCTAAATTGTGGTCATAAGTTAGGCAAATGGTGTGTCAGACTTGGGTCAATGTTAACATGTAAGAATGTAAAGGTGTCATTTGTATGGAGCTCAGCACACACTGGTTGTCATTTTGGTATCACTTCAATTTTGCTATGGATGTTAGCAAAATGCACAGTGATTTTTGTGGAGATATATAGAGATATATTTTGAGAAATTAAGAGTGGTATTGGTTTTCCAACCTTTAGATTTTGATTTAAAAGATTACATAATAAAGGCAACTTCTCTTGTTAGCACTGGAAATACTTACTTTCTTCTGGAAGATGATTTTCTTGTTCTTCTCTCTCCATTTGTTGGCACCAACCTTCCATACGTTCTCTTTCGGCTTGAAGAAGCTTCAGAAACCAGTGTCCATCTCTGTGACACACGGACCTTTGAACAGCTTCAATTGGATCTTCAGTTATAGAATCAATCCAAGGATCCGGTGGAGGTAAAATGGAAGGATCAAAATCAGCATCAAAGTCATCATCTACTGCACATGCATGATAATGGTTTCCTGAGCCCTGTATGCTAACAGTGGAAGTGCTGATATCTCGGGAATATTGTCTTGACATTGGCCCAGAATATGATTGATCTTCTTGAGGGTCCATGGACATTTCAAAGTTCTCATGGAAATCCATGTCTGCTTGAACAGCTGTTGTAACACTATTTGATCGGGTAAACCTGCGGAAACTGAACAACACAAAACAGAAACTTTAGCAACGCAGACATTCACAGGCAGATATACTTCACAGACAAACAGATGTAATTGCACAATAGGGTAGTTTTAGATTCTACCAGATATTATATATGATATTATAACATCAGCAATTGAAATAAACCTATTTTCTTTTTATAGGGGTTATAATGGCTTCAGTTTTACATGATTATGAATGAAAGTATATTCATATTAATCCTTGATTTTACATGTAATTCATTTTAGATTTGAGTCATAGTGATAATTCCTTAGGATGTCCTTGAAAGTTTGATTTTTGTTTAATATCTAATGATACTCATTTTGTGTGGGGGGTAGTAGTGGTAGAAATGACAAAATTGAGAAAGGGCAGAAATTAACATTTTCTCAGGATACTCCCACCTTACTGCTACCCCCACATTTTGTAGACTAAAATCACAGGAATCTTTCCACAGGTGACCGATACTACACTGAGCACAATTACTAGATTTCTATGCATGACAATATTTAGAATATTGTCCCTCTTTTATCATTCAAGGCACAGAAATTACACAATACTGCCAATTCTACCTCTTCTCATTTTTCCTTACATTTGATTATTTCTATATTTCTGTATCATCACAAGGCAGTATCTACTGTCACTGATTTCACTCGCATTTCTATCAAATAGCTAGACATTTCCATATAGTATAATTGAACTGAATCTGTAATACTCAGACACAGACTCAAAGAGCAAGGTTTTCCCCAAATAACCCCTGTGAATTGATGTGCATGTGTGCAAATGAGAGAAACGTTATTTTGTCCGCAAAATAATTGCAGCAAATAGACGAAGAATCCAGCATGACAAAAAGGAAGGCAAGCCACTGCTTGAAGAGGACAAGTAACTACTACTAGCCTAACTTTTTGTTGTCTATGTCTAGAGGGTAACTGCAATGAAGACCTTTCTCTTCCCATAGAGTCTTTTCACAGCAAATGAGAACTCTGTAAATGTCATGATTTCAATAGATGGAGAGTCTCAAAAGATTAATAGGCTCTTCATTGCAGACATTAATTCTTTATGAGCAGAATGGAAGAGAGTGGGGTAGGTTTAGCATATTGACTTAACAGCACTAACAGGCCTAAGCATGTGCATCTGAGAATAACAGCCAATGAACTTAATGGGACGTCCTACAAAGTAAGCGCATGTAGTTTCCTTCAGTTACAATCTAGCACAAAGGAATCATCACTTCCTTGTATGCAAATGGGGGAAACAAAGCAGTCCAATACCAAAAGAAGTTTTTCTGCAGCTTCCTTCCCAATTTCCACAGAAGCAGCCCAGAAACATTCACCTGAGACTAAAAGATTAAGCATTCTTAAACTCGTTGGGATTTATAACAGAGTAAACATATATGGGTTTATACTTCTTCAGGCCAGTTTTTAATAGTTTCTTTGTAAGTAGTTAGGTAGCTTTGTGGAGGAGAGAATGTTTTGTGTAAATGTGTATGATGGAATAACTGATATTAAAAACGAGCTAAAATTAATTTCAATGAAAAGTCAATACTATTATGGCTTGACTTGCCTGTGGGTTTTTTTGGGGAACGCATAGATATAAATATGAACACAAAATCTTAAGAATGATTTCATTGGGAAACAGTAACTTTAGATGATAGATACAGGCAGCTGCACAGTAAACAGAATTTGAGTGTAAACATTTATAAGCAGTATTTTGTTGATAGTGACTCACCTTAAATTCAATAATTTTTTAGATAAATGTGATAATTTTCTATGTTTGAAGTAGGAAAATTAAAAAGACTAGCTCTAATAAAAATATTGATGCTATTGGAAATGGCTGGTGCACAACTTTCATATGGAACAGTGAGAAAAACATGTACGAAAATATAACATTTATTCGTTTTGATAGATCTCAAATTACAAATTTGCAATATGCAACTTATAACTCCATGGGGTTTAGAACTAAGTTTTTTGTTAAAGCCCATCTCCGTGACTTTGTACCTTCCTCTTATTGGCAACCATTGTTAGAACTGGGTGTCCATGGGGGGAGGGGGTAGGAGGGTCAAAATGTCAAAATGAAGGGGTGACTGGATATTTATGTCTGTTGCATCTGTTAAAAAGAGATGGAACTTCAATCATTTAGTTGCTACGGACCTTCCAATCTCTGAGGGACCATCAGACTGACCCTGAGTGTTTTGGCAGTGACAGTGATGGTTACGTTGAAGTGAAGTTTACATGCAGTGGGTCAAATAGTTATGCATGGAACCTGATTTGTCCATGTGGCACTTCTACAGTGAGACTTGCAGTGGTTGCCGGGTGGCTTCTCACTCTATGTGATTCAAAATTTGTAGGGTATCTGCAAGACTGTCAATTCAGAGTGGAATCTGTCATTCTAGAAGAGAATGGGAAGAGAAGGCTTCTCCAGATCCAAATCCCTGGGCATTGTTGTCATTGAGAACCAAGGGGAGAAGCCCTCCCATTGCCACACCTTCTATGGAACAGCAAAGCCACAGAGATTAGGGTAGCTTTAACCTTTCTAGAATTCTGAAGGTCATCAAGATCTATTTCTTTTAGAGAGGGTTGTTTATTTTGTGGGAACGAGGCGGATTTCATTGTCTCTTAGAAAAGGGATACCAGTTGACTGTTGTGTAATTGTTCTTGAATTCTGTTACTATATGTTTTTTTGGGGGGAGAATTAAATCTTACTTCAGTTTTCCTTATTTTTACAGGCCTGCAAAGGTTGTACCGGTACATGGGAGGATTAATTTTTCATTACAGTGCTTACTTCAATGGTCACTAAATGAGGCATTCACTAAATGATGATTATTTGTATTGAGTATTCTGCTGTAGGGGTTCTTACCTTCATTGGACAGATAATATATATGGTCTTCAAATAAATGCACACAATATAATCTTGTATTTTGATTTTCCATTAAACACAAAATACAAGTGCTATGAACTTCTCTGCGAAGATACAGTACTGGAGGCAGCTGTTGCATTTTAAAACAAGGAATGTATCTCTCAGTTCTGAGGTTAAATTTGTATAACAAAAGGCAGGCTGTGTTGAACAGAAGTGAAGAAGTGACCCAATTTTGTATGCCTTTGTATTTATTTATACAACACTGTGGCTAAGCCTTGCTGAGTGGACTGTTCTTGGCACTGAAGCATGGAGTTACAGTGGAGATTCATGTAATGCAATTTGATAAAAGAACAGAAACATTCTTTCATTAATATTAACAAAATGTGAATCCTCAAACATAGCAACAATAATCTAGGCCATCATAGATATTTTTATGAACAAAAATGAAACAGTATGATGACATATATAAATCTTTGTAAAATAAAACTTCATTTCTGACTTAGAAGTCTCACAGTTGTTAATAAACCAATATCGGTTTATTAGATATGGCTATATATGGCGCCAAACATACCAATCATTAGAAGTGAATATGCATGCAGAAATACACATCAACAGTCAGGAACAACTTTCCGAGCCACAGACAAACTCGGAAAAAACACGGCTGCTTTAATGATTTAAAGGGAAGTACTTTATTCATTTTTCCATGGATTGTGAAACATTCAAATACTTTGAACAAAGCTACAGATAACACAGTGATCATTTTATGCAATTCTTTGCTGTAGATCTCTAAATATAGGAAAGGAACTTGCAAAGACTAAGCTGGAATTATCGATCCAATTCTTTGTCAATGAGGCCTGCACTCATTTATGTATTACCACCTGTAATCCTTCTGATTTCAGTTAAATTTTAACAATTCAAAATATTTGTTAAAAACTTGGCATGCTCAGCCTGATCCAGCTTAGCTATATCATTTGTGAAGATCTGGACTAGACACAATGGCCTTACTAGATATAAGATATAAAGGCATATCACTTTACCAGCAGTGAGTTTTATCAATGTTCTCATATTGTTCTTAGAGTAAAATCCCAACAATTTCCTCACTTTGTTGTGCTTTGAACATCTGTACCTTTGCATTCATTCATGCTTCAAAGGCAGGATATTATATGATATAATAATTACAGCCTCTGATTACTATGACAGTTACTTGGCCTAAAGTGCAGAAAATCATGAAACTATGGACTGACTAAATCCCTAAAGAACACAAAACAGCCTACTCCAAATAGTAGTAGCAAACCTATGTTTCAGGGTCTTTTTTTAACACCCCTTTAAGAACCCTGCTTACAAATTTTTAGTCGAAGAAGATTCTGTTTTTGCACAACAGTGCCAAACAATTTACAGCTGTTTTTGACTATTTCTATTATGTACTTGTTTATCATGTCTTGAAATTTTAATCACAAAAATTTCTATCAATTGGCTATGACTTAAAGCTGAAACAAATACATATGTAACTGAGCTGAAGTTACAGATGGTAAGTAGCAATGGTACTGATGATTTCAACCTGCCTCATTATTATCATTTAGAACAGACCGGTGGTTACTGGATAAGTCCCAGAGAATGATAGCAGGTAATTAAAAACTTTTTAATTGATGAAACCACAGTTGCTGAAAATTTAGAAGTTAACTGCCTTGTTGTTTATTTTTAAATTACAGGCAAAACTGTAGGTAACTTTTAAAGGAAAACTTTGTGCATCTGCAATCTTGATGGGAATTACTGAAAATTGCCCTCCTTGTGAGCATACTTTATGTCAAAGTTTATCTAAAAGGCAACCTACTCTCAGCTACTATTCATGCGTTATATCAATCAACATCCAGGCTAATTACTCATAGGAAATATCTTTCCTACACCAGGTAGACAGTGACATTATTCTAAATTATTCAATGCTCTCATTTCATGGCATGGCTGGTAGCTGTCTGTGACTGATTGGTTGATTTTTCAAGATACGATTGTACCAGATAATACTTAGAGGGAAAACCACTGGAAATCTAAGGCCAGGGTTGTACTGAGAACTTCAAAATACATCCCAGAAGGTCAAGGGCATCATCCTATAATTTCAGTTTCATATGTCAATCAGAAACTGAGACTTAACTCTGACTTGAATTGTATTCAAATTCAAATTCAAATTTATTGGTCACATACACAGTCATACATAGTACGATATGCAGTGAAATGCTTACGCGACCGCGAGTAAGTTAAGGCAAAATGGGAGGGTAGGGTAGGAAATAAGTTAGGGATAGTTGGGAAGGTGGGAGTGAAAGGGTGGAAGTGAAGGTGGGAGTGAAAGGAAGGTGGGAGTGATATTCAGTAGAAAATCCTAGACTCCTGGGACTTGCTTCCATGTAAATAATGCAAAAAGTATATTTTGTCAGTAAAAGAAGGAGGAAAACATTATTGGCATTTTCCTTATCTTGAAGAATCCATGCTGTCTCCCATAGTGGCCTAATAAAAAAACTTCCCACAAACTAGCAGAATTTAGGTATCATCAGGGAGCCAAAAGGTCTTAATTAATCACAACACAGTGAAATAACACTAGCAAAATACAAACATTGTTGAATTGGAGTGTCATATTATGACTTAGAAACTGGATGCCATTCTGCAATTCTAAATGCCAACAGTTGGGAGATGTTATACAGAAGTTAAAAGCACTGACGGACAATAGGCATCTTCAGCATCCCAAAGATTTCAGGCCATAAAATGAATTTATAGCTAAAACCGATATTGACACAGAAACATACAGGGAAAATAAGGCAAAATCGCCTTCAAACTTCAAGTCATGGACATCCATGCATTATGTAGCAATAGTTTGGCAGGAATTTTCTACGATTTTTTTTCTGGTATATTTTTGAATTGTATTGTCAACCATATTGTGATTGCTAAGTATTTAAATACCACACTTGTCCAATCTTGCTAGTATTTTCTGAAAACCGTGGTTTGAAATAACAATTTAAATTGTTTAGCATTATATTATTTTCTATCTGCAGCAGCAAAGATATTTACTATTAACAACTAGCACAGGTATTGATAAACAGACTTAAAGGTATCAGCTGAGAATGGGTTGACTTTTAAGCCAATTTGATGTGATCACATGCTTGGTGGCTAGGTAAGAGGAAGACACATTAAGCAATTTCCACCAAGAAAGCAGGTGCAGAAGGAAAGATTAACTCTTTGCACATTGGTATCTTATTTATTACTCAAATGTATAGAGCCATCCTTCTTACTTAATCATTATATTGTAAAATATTTCACCCTTTTCCTAGTCAAAAGATCAAAATCTCCCAAATATATAGCGGCAATGAAAAAAAAAGGTCATTTGATTTGAGTCTGCTTTTCAAAGAAATGATTTACATTAGCCACAGATAATAAATACATTTTATTTATTGATTGATTGATTGAATTTACATGCAAGTCTCACTATCCAAAACTGATAAATTTTCAGTAGCAATTAACACTTTTTAACTCCTTGCTTTTCTGCTTGAAACACTATAAGAAGGTGATCAAGTAAGTATAACTAGAACATGACCACTTTAAAAGCAGACCACTTTTTATAAATAAATAAATGTTTTCATTTAAACTAATGCTGAATTGAAGATAGTTAAAAATGTTTTCAATTAAGATAGTCCAAAGGAACAGAGCTTAAGAAAAAGATATATAGTTCTAAATAACTTATCAGACAATAGACGGTTCTTAAGGCTCAACAATTTGAAATTCCTATGGTTTGTCCCAAATAAAGAACTATTGAGTAATAACAGCCAGTGTGAGATACAAGTAGTCTTGAATTATAACCACAATTGAGCCCAAAATTTCCCTTTTGACCCATTTTACAACACTTTTTGCCAAGTGAATCACTGCAGTTGTTAAGTTAGTAAAGTGTGTTAAGTGAATCTGGCTTCCCCATCTACTTTGCTTGTCAGAAGGTCACAAAAGGTGACCACAGGACACTGAACTGTCAGAGATACATGTGAGTTGCCAAGCATCCGAAATCTGATCATGTGACCATGGAAATGCTGCAATGTTTATAAGTGTGAAAAATAGTCATAGTCAGTGCCACTGTAACTTCAAATGGTCACTTCTAGAGAACTGGTGTCTGGAAAACAAGCTCCTTCTTAATGTCAGCAAAACAAAGGAACTGGTGGTGGACTTCAGTG
>JAEANM010000459.1:0-36046 GCA_017656035.1 Myanophis thanlyinensis | reverse complement strand
AAGCTGGCTGAGGGATTCTGGGAGTTGAAGTCCACAAGTCACAAAATGGCCAAGTTTGCCCACCCCTGATCTAGAATGTTGGATCTTCCCAAATCTGACATTAGCTCCTAGAACTGATAAAAAAATTCCTAGAGAAATAAAATCTGAGTTTATGAACAGATATTCTTTTACCAAAGAATGGTCTGAATCCAGATACGCCAGGTATCTTCCGCTAAATCTCACGATGTGGCTTTGGAGAAGAAATTGGAAATTGGGCAGAAGAAATGCTATTAGACAAATTGAGACGGGACACAGCTGATCCTAAAATGGCTGGGTAACTATTGGTTAGGTGTGACTAGCTGCTTTTCCTGGAATTGCACTCCTACCCCTCCAGAAATGGTTCCCCACTGTAATAGGAGAAGCTTTAAAATAGCCTTTGCCTGATCTATGGAAACAATTTTGAAGTCTCACTGTAACTTGGAAGAATGATATTGAAAGAGGAGTAGCAATGTTTGGTAGCCAATCTCTTTCTTTGGAATTCTTGCCTTGAACTGCAACTAGAATTTTTTTTAAGCAGTCTCCTTTAGCAAACAACAGAAATCCCATTTTTTCAAACCTGACTGCACCCTGAAAGGTGGATTCCCTAAGATGGATCAGTATCACTGGGGAGACGTATTATTATCCAGCAATATCTTATGTTTGTTCTCCTTTAATGCTATTAGTAGTCTCAACTGGCAACGTTAAAGGTTTTTGGGGAAGAAAAAGCTCCTAATTTAACCAAAGCAACAAGATGTGCTTGGATTTCAATAGAAACAAAAAGTCCCTTTGGAAAGGACACTTCTTGACAATCTGAAGCTGCACCTTCTCCTTAACTTGCATGGTAGCCAGGAGATTCCACAAAAATGCATGTTTTGAGTGCAGAAGGTGCTAAGAAGGTGAGACAAGATGCTTAGGAGCAACCATGGGTGTGCTGTCAATGCCTCCTCATTGAAGGGTCTGCAAGATGGCACATGCAGTTGTGTGATAAAAGTACCATCTCTTTATACAGATGCGTGATATTGACTCTTATACAAAAGTATAGAGCTTTGATTGTGTAGTTACATTTGACCCCTTAGCTTAATGCATATTTCCCCCCCTTCTAGTATTTTCGCACAAGTGCAAGGTCTGCCTATTTTTTTCCAGATCAACTGAATGTTGATCCATTGGTTGAAACAGGAATTGCATGAATCAGGGTTTTGGGTGACAAGCCGGTTGGTCAATTCCTGACATAGCCAACGGAACAACATTCGGTTGATCTGGAAAAAAAAAAGGATCCTCCATTTGCAGGAAAACGTTAGAGGGGAACAAATGTGACACCAGAAGACATATCTTCTTCAAGTGGACATCACCTGAAGCAGACCTATTCTGAAACTTGTTTTTGGCTTTGGCTCCAAAGCACAGCCCTCTCTGACTTTAGCCTCTTCCTGAGGTGGGGCCATGGTGGATGTAGAAGGTGGACTACACTAGAGCTAGAGATTTAGATTTATTTGATTTATATACTGCCCCCTCTCCCTAGGGGTCAAGGCCCGAGACCCAGGGCCAAAGCCTTGCACAGAGATTTTTATTTGCCCAATGGACCAGAGATTCCTTCTCTATAGACCATCCTTTATTTATTACAACACAATGAAATTTCTTGCTGAAGTTATTAGCAGCTACTTTCCTTCCACTCTTCTTTCTTAGGAGTTAAGAATTGGGCATCTTGCCTTGGTTTTCTCATATTGCCCCAGTATGCTGATTAGATCCAGGGCTTCTCTTCTGCATAAAAAAGGAGATATTTTTCTTAGGCTTGAAGCAAGTCAAGGTGCACCCAAAACATCATGTCTTCATTATGAAACCTGATTTACACAACTCATGGTGTACTATCCAAGGGAAAGATTTGCTTGCCTGTACTTATCAAGAACAATGAGCCAATAGCAGATGTTGAACTACAACAATTAGGAAGCAGGTCCAGTAGTGTGAGATGCTAAAAGATGTAATTCACCAACACCTGCAGGACCTCAGGAGGATCACTAATTCCCTACACTGGTACTTCGCAGTGAAGATCTACCAGACATAACAATTACCTGTACAATAACAATTTCCTAATGTGCCTTTTAAAGACGTTCTAAAAACTCCTCCCTATTTGTAAAGAATAAGTTGTTTAGTTACAAGGAATATCAGGGAATACCTTTCTTACCTTAAAAAATTATATGGTACAAAACCCCCTTCTCTTTGAAATCCTGATAAAATAAAGCACCAATCAAAATTGAATATTAAAAGAGGAGCCAAAAAGTATTTTGGAACAAATGAAATAGCACAGAACTGTTGAGCATCAGTTCAATACCGGTGGCTTCCTAGCAGTATTTTTAAATATGGGGACAGGGACGGGCTTTGACATGACTTGGTGATGAGCTGCTCATTACACCCAGAAAGGAATGGGAAGCCCTGGAAGATGATACTCAAACTAAAAGTAGATTCTGGTTGGTACCCATTCAGTTTATCCAGACAACCACTTTTATGTACTTTCCCCCCTTCCTTAGAGCAGCAGGAATACACAATGAGCTCAAGTGGCCTTTATTTCAGCGCAGGGCAGTTTGTTGGTGTATTCCTGTTGCCCTTCCCCTCTGTATTGTGAGCCAGTTTCAGTGCAGCTGTTGGTGTATTCCTGTCGTCCTTTCCCTCATCTCCTTGACTTCTCCCACTAGGGGGAAGTCGAAACACAATCAGTCTCCCAAATGTGAGTGAGGCAGAATCAGGGACTACAGTATTCCCTAATCAGCTCCTCTGATATTTTTTCTTTCTTGGCAAATCTATTGATCATCTTTGAGAATGATTTCCCAGTGTCAACAGCTGTCAAAGGGAGGCTGTGGGAATATTGATCTCTCAGTCTTCTGGAAAATGGGAGATTAAAACCTCAACCTTGTGGCAAGAACCACCAGGATTTTGAAAGCTGTGGCCCTGGGCAAAAGCTCCTTCCCACCCATTAAGCATTTGTAAATGATGGGGGAGAGCACTTTCCACACAGGTTCAAGCCAAGCCAAGGGAAGGGAATCATAGGAGCTGTGACTCAAAAATCTAGGAATGACTTTCCATGCAGTCAAACCTTGAAGCAACAGGTGGAGAAAGACACTGCTTCCTTCTGCTTGCCTTTATGGGACCTGTTGTCCAAAGAAAGCTGTGCTTGCAGTCCCAGATCCTTCCCCCAGGAGGGTCTTTTGACTTGTTGATGCTGTTCTGGGTTTCTGCAATTGATAAATGGATTAAATAGGTTGAATCATCTAGGCTGGGTCCTTCACCTTCAAACTCCTTGGATCAACAATTTTCCTGTTCCTCTGCTGCCTCCATGTCTTCTGCACATAGGGACAGTGTTGCCTCTCTTCCCAGTACTGCACGGACAAAGGCCAGCAACAAAATATAGGCCAAAATGAAGCACAAGCTGCCATTACCATCATTACCAAAGAGGTGGAAAGCTGCCTTCCATTGGTAGAAGTCCCAGCTCCAACCCTCAATGCTCTGGGCCAGATTTTCTCCAACATCAGACAATTCCTACACCTTGTTTGACTATGTAGTAAATGTGGCTGACTGCTCATTTCCAGGTGATGTGTCCAATCACACACACCCCAAGCAAAAAGGGCATTAGATGCCCAGCATAGGAGATGTTGCCTCACCAGGGATGAGCAAGAGCTTTTCTGTTAACCACAGCCCTCTTTGTCTCCCAGTTCTTCTTGCTCAGCTTATTCTAGAGTTTCCTCCACAACTCATCTGTCCTGATAGCCCCAAAGCTTTTTAGGATTTGGGGGTTTGGATGTGGAACTAGCCATTCCCTCTAGAAGACGTGTTCCCATGGAAACAGGCTACACAAGCAAGTATCTGGTATCTTTTACAATGCTTACAAAAGGCATTCCTGCAGCAGATCTACTGGGCCAACTGGAGCTAAGCAGATTGCCGTCTCTGTGCATCAATCCCTCGGCACTCTTGGTGGTCAGCTTGGGAAGCTTTGGACTGAGGAGGGGAGGAAACACCATTTCCAAACCAAATCAATGAAAGCCAGATTTGGGCTGTGGTGGCAGGCTGGGAATGTCATCATGAGGACATGGAATAGAGTATTTTTGAGGTATATGTGGAAATAAATTATGTTTTGGGCTTCTGGTTCTTTCTACGTGAGCAATTTTTTCTGCATTATGCCCATTATTTGGAGGACAGACAACAAGCATTTCCCGGCTGCCCAATGAAATCCAGTCCCTCTTTCTCTTCCCTAGGCCAGTAATAAGAACACTGCAGCTCAGAGAAATAAATTACAGCAATACAACACATTTCTTTTCTTTTCCAAACATAATTCCTCTATCATTTACATGAAATATACTGTGTCCTCTCCATCTCTGATCTGTTCCGTGTAGAAGGCACGACTCCAACATACTGCTGTATGTGCTATGTGAAAGCGCCGCCAGACCCCTTGTTTCCAGGTGGTCAATCAAAGAGCCTTTGGGAATCATAACCATGGCTCTCTCCCATTATGACACTTTCCCTTTGTTGCTGCTTTATATGGTTTTGTGCTCCAGCATTTCCTCCAGGAGGTAACTCAAGTCCACCACCCAAGCCTTCAAAAGCTCTCCACGAAGCTGCCGGGGAAGAGGCCTGACCTGCCATTGCGCTGTAACGTCCCTTTGTACCAACCATCTTCCCTTTTCTTGTGGACGAACACAATGTCACCCTCCTTCAGTTCAATCTCAGCGTCACTCTGTGGGGGATACGGAACCACCACACGGTATCTTCCCAGAAAGAAAGAAAGAAAGAAAGAAAGAAAGAAAGAAAGAAAGAAAGAAAGAAAAGCTTATTGCAGATACTTTAGATCCATTTGCAAAGCAACATGTTTATGACTGATTTATTCCGTGCCTTGAAGTCAACATCAGCCATTAACAGCCCCAGAGTCAGACCTGCTCAGGATTAGTTATCATCACTGCCACTTTGCCATTGCAGGAAATGCAGAGAAGAATCAGTACACCATACCGGACTATGTGTATGTGTTCAAAGCTTGCCATGCAAGCATAATGTGGCACAGATACTTAATGCTGATTGCATATGTGTATTTATTTATATTCTGATTTAAAATTAATTGGCAAGCTCCTCCCACCAAATCTGACTGTCACCTCTCTTATATATGCATATGGACAGATGTAATAAAGTTTGGCATGAGAGATCTTGTTTGACTGAGATAACATTTTCTATCAAATTGCCTATGGCAATGCTGCTCCTCTTACATTTAGGGTGCATTGCCAATTTCAACCGCGTGTAAATAAGCGTTCGCATTATTTTCAACAAGTGTCAGCTAGTTGCATTATTACATTACAGCAATTTTAGCTAGGACAATGCCAACTAATCTTGCAACTCCATGTGGATAAACAAAACCAAAGAAAGTTAGTCATAGTTCACTGGACCGTATCTTGTTGGCAAAAGGATGTGTAAACTTCTCTTTCCCATGATTCAGATTCCCCAAATGCTTTTAAAAAATGGAAAATCAGTCTCAAGAACAAAATTTCCACTACAGAGTTAGACATATTTCCAATGAACAAATGATGAAACTTATATATGTATACGTACTTAGAGACACATGAGATTTTGTCTCTTAAAAATATTGACTATATATCCCTTTGTGTTGTGTTTTTTTGTTTTGTTTAAAACAAAGCATAAATTAACTAGCCATTAAATCTCAGGAGAATGCTCTGCTCTTTTGCCAAACCAGGCTAATGCAATGTCAATCCCTAATCAAGAGCAGGGGTATTTCTATGGCAATCCATAGCAGCTCTCACAAGGAAAAAATTCCAGGGGCTTGTCTTAGTTTTGTTGATGTGTTTACACAAGTCTTCAAGATGACAGGTGCTGCCTAAGCAATGACTCCAGCTTCATTGCACAAAGTTGTCAGAGGCTTGTGAACATGACACACATAGCTGTTATCTAAATTAGGCAACCACTGGTTTGGTTACCTTCCCTCATCTCAGCGTCCTCCTATTAACTCCCCCTAATCTTTCTAACATCTACCCACTTACCTCTCCTGATTCTCTTTATCGACTCCTGTCTTCCTAGCATCTTCTCGCTAGGAAAAAGATCTTAGCAACCTCTCAGACACCCATTCTAATTTTCCAAAAATCCTTCTCCATCATGTTGATGATCTTCCTGCAATCTCCCATTTTTAGTTGTGTTTTACAATACTGGTTAAAAATGTATGTTTATTCCATGTAGAATGAAAAAAAGAGAGATGTATGTAAAGAAGTAGCAACTGATTCTCACGAACCAGACCAAACAGACTAGCTAACATTCCTGGTGTCGTATCCTTGTGCTATTATTGTGTTTTGCCTCTGAACAGAGAGCAAATGCAATCGATTGTTACCCAGATTTTTTTTCTTTGCCTTTCTCTCAACTTCTGGCATAGCATTATGTGGGCATGCCGAGAAAGATACCTGAAGGCAGAGTGGCTGGTATGGCAGCATTATATGTTGCAGGAGTTCAAAAGGTAACAGTAGCTTCTGGTCATGGAAACCTTTAAGGGCTTCCTCTGTAATTGCTTATATTTTAATAAGCAACATCCCTATATAAACAGTAGTCATAAATTTGACGGCACGATTATGGACATCATCTTGAAGTTTTTGACCAGACTCTGTGGACAATACTGACTTGGCTAGAAAAGCCAGCTTTTTGTCAGCCCTAGATTTTATAAAACACATACATATAATCCTGTTTACATGACCTCAAATGTCTGAATTCATAGGCTGAGGAGTATTAGGAGACTGAAATTCTGGTCACCTGGAAGACCAATCTATTTTTGATTTATCAATGTATCATACATAAGCGACAATAAGCAAAGAGGCCGAAGCCTGAACATCTCAAAAAGTATATTGCTATTGTTATTTGTAATGAATAGTAGGACATGAGTTTGTATGAGACTGGATAATGTGTGCCCAAATCAGTCTTAACCGTTTCAGGTCTTTTCTTTCCCATTTCAAGTATCTGTCAACCGTGAAGCGAACCTGGCTGGGGCCATCTTTGAGGCTTTAGGGTTGCCATTAGATGAGTGGGGGAGGGAAATAGTTAACTGGGGTTTTGCAGTCAAAATAAAAAGTTTTCCTGAGGGAAACAAGGTCATTCCAACAGGTGGCTGAGAGAGGAGGAGCAAAGTAACCAAGCAACTGGCCAGCACCTGGTTGGACCTGTGATTGATGACGTGGGAAAGGGGGAAAACTTTCTCTTTTAATCAGATGAAAACTGCGGGAACTTTCAGAGTCGGTTTTTATCAGTTGTGCCAATCTGATGTATCCAATAAAATTGTTCTTTGAGGAATCTACCTGCCTTGGAGTTCTCCTTTCTATAGGTGCATTACTTGGAATGCTGACAGTATCCAATACAATGGAAATATTTAAAAAAAAAAATCTAATTCCAATGAACGCTCTAGGAATGACACTGAAAACCAAAGTTTCTGAAAGCAAATATGTCAGTTTTGTCAACTATCAGCTGTTGTTCAGTTCTCAGGCCAAGAAGGACAGGAAAAAAAAAATCTGTGAAGCTATGGGGAAGGTGGAAGGTACAGCAGTTTGTTCATTTTGTAGTAGTTTCATGCAAATAAGCAATAAAGATTTCTATATAGCCTTCCTGTATTGAAGGGCTGCAACGTTTCTGCTGAGTTTAACTTGAGGAGCCTGAACTAAGCTGGTTGTTTAGCTTCATTCAATATAAAATGAGGCAAGGAAACATCTCAAGGATAAAATCGAAGATGAAAACATGTTTCCCAGCTTCTGCTGTGGGCCAATCAAGGGAGATGGACAAGCCATCTTCCCTCACAGTAATGAAGGTTCTCCTTAATTTCATCTCCCTGCATGACCATTCACCAGGAACTTTTGTTCCAGAGATTCACTTCTGGGGTTGAAACCAGATGGTGGAAGAATGCTTGAAGAGATGGGTTATGAGATTAAGAGTAGCAGTCAGAGAAAGATTCAGTATACTTTGCCTTTGTACCCTTTAATTCTTTCAATTGGATCCCAATCTTTGCTTTATATCTGGACTGGGTGGGTCTATTTTGAAAGATAAAGGAAGGCAGTAATTTGGAGTTAGTCCAATAATTAGATATGATACTTATGAATGACATATGAAACTTCTATATGCAGAGTATTTGGGTGTACATAGTAGTGACTGGTGTCATGTTGTAAATTGGCAGTGATTCCTCACTATGGATCAGACGTGCACCAGATGGGACATGAGGCTTTGGGTACACATTTTTAAAAAGGCACTTTGACTATATTTATGAGAACAAATGGATGTGGAATGAACTTCCAGATTAATATAGTTGCTTAAGTAATTCCAAGACTAAGCTCCTCACAAAAATATGAAATTAATATTCTTCACTTATTGATTAAAAATATACCAAATGTTAAGCGATAAAGATCAACTGCAACTCTGTACTACATTGCTTGACATCAACTCAGAATATGAATTGATTTAATATTAATAAAGTTAGAGAAAATCTTGCTTCCTGTGTACAATTAAGATAATTTCAGTTAGAGGTCATTCTTAGACTTGACTGGCAATCAAAATACTGGATTAACTTCCATTCTTAGGATCACAGGCGAGTCATAATTATTTTGATCGTTCTCCCCACCCTCAACATTACAATCAATGGGGTGAATAAATCTCTTTGCTTTCTGTTCTGAAAGAATTCTGATTGGTTTGCTTTGTAATTTGTAAATGAATTACAAATATACCCTTGCGGTTGAAACAATCTATGTCTTTTTAAAAAAGTGGCGTTAATCGAAAGTATTTGAAATGCAAATCTACAAATAGGGAATTTTCATTGCACTGTATTTGTATTTAAGGCCTTACCTTTCTCGATTCAATGGCTTAGCTTCTGGATGGCTGTTTGCCACTGAAGGTGGCAGCTGCCTTATGGGAGAAGGAATAGAAAAATTCAGATCCAAAGATCCCGTCTTTCTGTGCAGAGGCTCCATCTCCATTGCGCCTTGCATTTCACTCTCAATAGGGCAGGATCCTGCCCTCCCATGGCTGGAGAGAGAGGACAATTCAGGTCCCATCGCGCCCTGCAGCATCCCTTCCACAATTGCCATAGGGTCGTGTGTTGGAGACATGGAGGGAGGAGAGCGGGATTTCTTTTTCGTGGATGCTCCTGCTAGAAGTTTCAAGAGTCCGCTTTTCTTTTCTTTCTGTATGAGGATCACATAAACCATTGAAGGTCCGATTATGCAATTGAAGTAAACATCACTACCTGTTTTTCATATCCACCAACATAAAAGCTAAACAGTCTTGCAGCAGGCAAAAGTATGGACCTCTGGGAGTATGCATGTGTGTTTTTGTGCATGTGTGCAGGCATATGCGCGTGCACACACACACCACCCACCCACCCACACATATTTTGGTGTGCATATGCATATACAACAAACCCAAATATTCATCCAGGTTGTTGCACTGAAGGATTTTATTTAGGCAGAAAAATAACCCAGAAAGCAAGCATCATTTACACATTATCTTTGCAAAGATGGCTATGTCCTTACGGACTGTAAATGCAATGTTCAATACTGGAGTTGGTATTACATTTCATTGCAATAAGGACAAATGATTCATCCCAGGGAGGGAATAGGCAACTCTAAACTACTGAAATTTGAAAAGGCAATAATGTTTGAGTCTACCCATGGGGGAAACTGACTGTCTAAGTCCTTGGTGCAACAAGAAATTGGTTGTTCCTACATGCATGTTGTTTCTCTGCTTATTTCTCTTGCTTCCCTCCTTTTGACTGATCCCAGCACTGGGCCTTTGTGAGACCAGAACATGAAATCAATATGTTCTTGCAATGCACAATTTTCCCTTTCACCAGATCTTTTAAATCAGCCTCGTCACTATCATCTTTAGCTGACAACAACAATGGATCATTCTGACCTGCGACAATGGGAGTTGTAATTGAACATACAAGCAAGCATCCCATGTGGTTTTTAAGCTTCCTCTAAATATTTATTTATTTTGTTAATTTCATTGTCTTTCCAGGAAGCACAAAGTGATATATGGCCTATATACTCTCCCATTTTGTTCTTGCATTAGTTCAGTCTCACAAGTTAAGCTGAAAGATAAGAGCCTGGATGGCACAGTGGTTAGAGTGCATGACTGAAGTACAGCAGTACTTCTGTTGTCCACGGGTTCAAATCCCACCAGGCTCAAGGTTGACTCAGCCTTGGACCCAGATTGTTGGGGGCAATACGCTGATTCTGTATAGGGCTGGAAAGCACTATAAAGCAGTATATAAATCTAAGTGCTATTGCTAAACAGAGGCTATCCCAATTATAATATATTGATAGTCCTCAACTTACAACCATTCATTAGCGATTGTTCAAAGTTACAACCACACTGAAAAAAGTGATTTATCATGACTTCTCACAGTTATGACTACTGCAGCATCTCCACATTCATGCGATCAAAATTTGATAAATACCAGCATGTATTTACACCACATATGACATTGACAGCTGTTTCCAACAAGCAAAATCTTTGGGGGAAGCCGTATTCATTTAATAACCAATAAAACCAAAAATGGTTTTAAAGTCAGGCATAAATCAATTAACAACCACCTTGCTTTGCAACCAAAATTTTGGTTCCAGTTGTGATCATAAGTCAAGGGCTAGTTGTAGGTTCCTTATCCTTAATTTGTCACTTTAAACATTTAATTTCAACTTTCAATTTAGCCAGCATATATGAGAGAGAGAGAGGGAGGGAGGGATAGAGAGAATACAAATAAGCATATACAACCATCCATCTTAAATCCTGATATAGAGCCCTTGCCAAAGCCTGGATGATAAGTAACAAAATGTGCTCTGTGGTCTTATCAGAGAGCAGAAAATCTACACAGAAACTGTCTGATTGTCCGGGGACTGGTGCGAGAAAGGCAAAAATAAGGTTTTGCTACAATGTTATAAAACCTACAATATAAAAAGGCACGTTATTCATGCTACCTCTGGCATGCCATAGGAGCAGAAACAATGTGCTACGGAGAGTGTGATACCTACCCTATAAGGTATGCTGAAGGAAGGGCATTAATGTGAGCCCACAGTTTCTAAAAACAATTTGCTTACTGCTAAGAATGCACTTTTTCTGTGTCTTTATGTCTCTCTCTGTAATATGTATACACATACGGGAGGATTTAGATGTTTTAAAGCCTTAACTTTGAGAAAAAACAATTTTCCATTTCATAATATTACTACAAGATAAAACAAACAATTTGCAAAGTCCCAGAAGCTTATTTGAATGACACAATTACTAACCCTTCCTTTTCCCTCCAATTTTGTCATTTCTTCTATTTATTTATTTTCTGCAAATTCCCCTTAAACAGGTAAGGAAAGGCAAGAGCTTCCTTCTAATCAATTGGTAAATCAATCTGGTAAGATATATAAAATATTTAATGGTAATTAAGCCAACATATTTCATTTATTTATAGTCTTGCAGACTTATCAAATCAAATCTTCATTATGGTCATAGACTAGTATATGCAGACATACAGTAATTCACAATTAATCAAGGATAAGTTTAATTATTAGTTTCCAATGTATTTGTCTTGTTGAGCATTATATCAAATTGGATGCCAGAATAATACACCAAGCTCAGAAAGCACCAAGAACCTGATGGCTTTCTTTTTCATTTTAGTTTTTTTATTATTAAAATTTACAAGCTGCCCAACTCCAGGGATTCTAACTCAATCACGTTAACCTACTGTCTGTTTCTATAAATTTTATGGAACTGATATTCTTAGATGTTTTTCCTGCTTTGATATTGCTAAATTTCATCCTGATTTTCAACAGTTGTGAGTCAAGAATCCACTTTTTCTTGCCTGGCAGTACAGAGTATTCACCAATACAACACTGGAAAAGTGTATGTTCTTGCTTTTTAAAACTTTGGCAAGTCTACCCAGTTTGGGGTTGGGGTAGCCTTAAAACATACTGAATGTTGTTTTGCCTTAATTAGATTCAGTTTAATGGGATCCAGACACAGATCCAGAAAAAGTAATATCTTAATAATTTTTTGGGAATGGAAACAAATATTTAGATTGATTGGCAAGATCGTCTATAAAATGTTGAATTCATGAAAGGCATCAATTGCCCCCTTTATCAGGATGTCTTCAGGAACCCAAATAAGATAGCTATCTTAGATGCTGTGACTGTTTATTATGCAAAAATGTTATCTTGATGAAGGGATGGACTGCATCTCACAAGAACTGGGAAGAATGAATTTGGAAAATGACTAGATCAATTTATCTGAAGGGCTTTAAACAAAAACTGAGGTGGGGGAGGTTCACCAAACTTTAGGACCTAATCCCAAGCATAAACCGCAAAATAACCAGTCAAACAAGAAGATGGGGAGGCAGAAAAACTCAGATACAAAGCAGGAAATGTAAGAAGCATACCCATGGTAAGCCACAAAGGACTCAAATGCCTAGACAGTATCACTGCAGCTGCCCAAAAAAGCCAAGCAAATCCTAGGCTGCATTAGCAAAGGGATAGAATCAAGATCATGTGAGGTGTTAGTATTGCTTTATAAGGCAAGACTACACTTGGAATCCTGCATCCAATTTTGGTCACCACAATATAAAAAAGATGTTGAGACTCTGGAAATAGTGCAGAGAAGAGCAACAAAGATGACTAGGGGTTTGGAGGCTAAAACATATGAAGACTGATTGCAAGAATTGGGTATTTCTAGTCTGGTGAAAAGAAGGACTAGGGATGACATGATAGCAATGTTTCAATATTTGAGGAGCTGTCATAAAGAAGAGAGGGTCAACCTAATTTCCAAAGCACCAAAAGGCAGGACAAGAAACAACAGATGGAAACTAATTAAGGAAAGAAGTAACCTAGATAGAACCAAGGAGAAATTGCATGACAGTGAAAACCAGTGGAACAGCTTGTCTTCAGAATTTGTGGATGCTTCATCACTGGAGGCTTTTGAGAAGAGATTGGCCAGCCAATTTCTGAAATGGTAGGATCTCCTGCTTGAGCAGGGGATCCAGATCTCCAAGATCCCTTCCAATTCTGGACAAGATCTCTTCCAATTCTGGACAAGATCCCTTGTCTTGGCTGATTCCATTCTTTCATCCTAACCTACAGTTCTTTGATAAGTTAAAGAAAGAATTTCTGTAGGAGATGACCAGGCTGAGCTTGAGGGAGGGATCAAATGTGTCAGCAATCAAGAGTCCCTGTGCACCCACAAGAGATCTAAGTCTAGTCCAACTTGAATTCCTTTCTTAACTCCCACTCATTTCTCTTGACTGCTAAAAGTTCAGTTTCTTGTAGCGAGTTTAAGCTTGCAATAAATCTTTATACTCATTTGAACTGCCTGAATCTCCTGATTTCCGTGGCTGCCTAATCTTTTCTGGCAATACTCCTACATAGTTACACATTCAACAATTGGTATCTACAACTCAGGTCTTTATGTACATGACTTGGATGTTGCCATCATCTGAAGAATCAGGAGCCATTGACACCCAAAATATCAGTCATGTACAATCCTACTGATGATGATTGATTAGAAACCTATCAGAAGTTTGTAATCAAATATACCATTTAGATTTGCTAGCCTTTGTTGCATACCCAAAAACTCATTCTTCAGAATTTTTTAATGTATTTGGCAACTCAAAAATTAGTACATCAATGAAAATATAACCCAAAAGAATATGTTAACAAAAACTATGCATCAAAATGCTACCTCCTAAGGAAAAAATTGCTACCCTAAATCCACCCTTTAAGAAAAGCATTAAAATGCCCACAATATGTATTTTAGAAGTATTTGTGAAAATGCCTACGGTTTAACTGCAAATATTTTCCCAGTGAACAGCAAACAGAACATGCAGTAGTTCAGATGAGAAATTTTGTACACAGCTGACAGAATCATTTTCTGTATCAGAAATAACAGAAGTATCTTAAGTGAAAGCAGTAAATGAAGCATGCTGAATGACAGAAATGTCCTCAGTGTGTGTTCCTTCTAACTGGTGGGATTTGAAAAAAATTGCTGGCTTGCAAAGCACTCTCCAGATTAGAGACCCAACTTGCGCAGAACAGTGTGAGTATCCTTGAAATATTAAAACTGGGCTTTGGTTATCCTTGTGACATAATGGCCAAAGTATATCAAAACTGCCAGCACCAACTTCACTATTAGCAGGGAACTGCAATGGGGTATCTTTGGATCCCTCTAATGATGACACAACACATGGAGGATCGCAATAGGAATGTAAGAATAGTAGATAGTAAGGGGCATGAAAGCAAGAAAAAGGAATTTTGTGTACCTGTGATGCAATAGATTGAGTAAATCTGGGCTATTTTTTTGAAACAAAATTGATGAATACGTAGAGAGTGAAAACGTATTTATTCTTGAAGATTAATATATCAAAAAGTATGGATTGGTATCATATTAATTATGTGTAAATGTGAGAGTAGGAATAGTTTTGTGATAGTTGAATGTTATACTCCAGTGAATGGTACTAATAGAACAGTGGTCCCACCCTTTGTGGATTGGCAGCCTGGCTGGGTGGGGGAGGGGAACCAGGCTGCATGAGTGGCAGGCTGGTGCACGCATGCAGTTCAATTCACGAAAGTGGCAGGCCGGAACATGAGAATTGACTAAGGCTTGATTAACTGTGAATAGGACCTCCCAGTCCAAGAAGGGGTGTAATTGGTGCACAAGATGAACTTTTGCAAACTATCAGATTTTCGAGGTCTGAAAATCAAGAAACAGTTGCTGCATAGGTTTACAACTGTTTTTTTTTTTGTAAAATGGCTATAGTAACAGAATCTTGCAGATTTAAATCTACTTTCCCTCCTCCTTTTATTTTCATGTGAATTAGGAGGTTTCCTGTGTTAGATGTTCTTGCAAGTAACTTTGTATGGGCTTAATCTATGTCAATCTATTTGTTGCCTTGATAACGGACCTTCCCTCTCTCTATCAAAGTCATCCTTTATATTCCCAACACAAAGATCCCTTAGCCATGTTTGCCACTTGGTCCTCACTGATACTTGGGGAGATACACCACTAGTTGCCTTTCCTGAAAGAGCATACTGTAAAATAGAAATAAAGGTTACAGCTGTGCCAATTCACTTACCTTTTTATATATTCATAAAAAGCAGTATGATTTCTTCCTGGAGTCAAAACTGTGGAGCTTCTAAAATTATAAAGCTGAAGGATGGGAACAATCTCCTAGACTCACTGTAATTTCTCAAGATTCTTAGATTTTGAAAACATCCAAGATACTGTTTAGTTATTTACTATATAGAATGATAGTCTTAGTTTGTACAGTCTGATGAAACACATTAAAACTTACGTGTAAAAAACCCCCATCAATATTACGCTCCTTGCAAATACTGTTTTGCTGCCAAATCAGTATGCAAAATGTGACTCAAAGACAAGCCGATCACACTGGGAGTTCTCACCATGGGTGTTCCCAGAGTAAAGTATGCCTGGTTCTGTGCTGAACTTTGATTCTGTAACCTATTTCTGAGAAAAAGATGGGTGTGGAAAAGAGCTAGAGAATGATACACTGCACAATTTACATTATAGGATTAAAATAGTTTTGGCTTTATATAATATCCAATTCTTCATGTTTGTTTGAACACAACCTTTCAGGAATCTGAGAAAATTATCAACAGGCTCTGTTTAGCAAAAGAAAAATCCTACAAATGTTCTTCACCCAATGTTCCATGGGGACCAAACAGCAACTACTTAAAAACAATAAAAACGAGAATTTTCCAAATATGTCAGATTTCTAATGAATCATGTGACTATTGCTGAACCAGCCAGATCAGTCTTTTGGCACAGGGAAAGCTGTGGGCCACATGCACTGAACAGAACCCCATCTGTATATTAAAAGGAAATTGAACTTTAGCAGTTAAATCAAGCTTTTATCATTGCAGAACAAAATTTGGCAGTGCTACATTTCTATAGTTAAGAATACATTACAAATGAGGGGAATCTATGTCTGCAGCTGCATGCTATTTTGCTTTTCTTATTTTACTATTTTCTGGATCTAAAATGCATATTCTTAAATGTACTAAGACCAAAAAAAATACAGGAACTATAATCAATATACTAAACAGAAATGAAACTCCATCTTGAACTAATTTAATGTTCAACATCCAAAATACTTAAATTTGCTTTAAACACCAACAATTCTTTCTGAATAATAGTCCAAGTTGTAATTTAGGAACAAAAGGAATTTATTTATTTTTTATGTTAGGTCCAAGACATTAAAAGAACAGTGTAAAAGAGTTGGAAAGCATCTTGGGCATCTTCCTGTCCAACCGCTCAAGTAGGAGACCCTCTCCCATTCTGGACAAATGGCTGTCTTCTTAAAAACCTCCAGTGATGGAGTACACACAACTGATTAATTGTTCTCACTGTTCTCCTTAGTTCTAGGTTGAATCTCTCTTGGATAAACTTCCATCCATTACTTCTAGCCCTGCCCTCAGGTGCTTTGGAGACAGAAGGGGACAACTGCCACAGCCAATTCGCCACAGCCTACTCACCATGGCCAACTTGCCACAGGACAACTTGCTGTGGGAAAATCCAACAATTCAATTTAATTATTTAAAATAGTAAAAAAATATTTTAATTTTTGTCATTAATACATCATTTTGCCCCTCCTTTGACATCCTTTCTTCAGTGATTTTATTCTACTATTTCTTTGATATTAGTGTAACTCTTGCCCCATGGTGAGTTGTCCTGTGGCGAGCTGGCCATGGTGAATTGTCATAGGCCCCTTTGGAGAATAGGTCACCCGCTCTTTTCAGTGACATTCCTCAAATATTGGAAGACAGCTATCAAGACATTCCTAATCCTTCTCTTCATTAGAGTAGACATACCCAGGTCCTTCAACCATTCATTGTATGTTTTAGTCTCCAGTTCCCTAATCATCATTTCTCTTCTTTGTATGCCTTCTAGAGTCTCAACATCTTTTGTGGTCATGGTGACTAAAACTGGATGCAGTATTCTAAGTGCAATCTTACCAGTGTATATAAAGCAGTACTAACAGTTCACATAATTTTGATACTATCCTTCTGTTGATGCAGCCTAGGACTACACTGACCTTTGTGGCAGCTGCAGCTTACTATTGGCTCATACTTAAGTGGTTGTCCACTAAGATGCAGAAACATTCCTCTCACAGTTATTGTTGTTGAGCCAGGTACCACCTATTCTATACCTGTGTATTTGGTTTTTCTTGCCTAAGTCTAAAACCTTACCTTTCTCACCACCAAATTGCAATTTGTTGGATAGGGCCCAGAGTTTCAGTCTATAAAAGTCCTTCTGGTCTTGAATCTATGTTCTAAAGTGTTGGCTATTCCCCCTAGCTTGGTATCATCTGCAAATTTCTTGAATTCCTCTTCTATCCCCACATCTAAATAATTTATGAAATGTTGAAGAGTACTGTGCCTAAGGCTGCATTCTTCCAGCCATGTAGGGATAGTTCCATTGAGGATTACTACGTGTAAGAGGATCATACTAGAGCTTAAATAGAAAGTCCTGGACTTGCAAGGAGAAGCCTCACATTACCGTCACCAATAGCCTCTCTGGTAGATGTTTTATTCGCCTAATTATTTTTATAATATTCTTTTTTGAACTATGCAGAAGAACATTTTTATTAGGCAGGCTCAATGTCTTGCCACTACTGGTTTGGAAGGGAAGACTTAATAATACACAAACACAAGATGGCCTATGCCTTTGGCCATCAAAACAAATTTTGCACAAATTTCTGTGTCGTTCTTTCTATTGACCATAGCATTCTGAATTATGAGTCCCTAACTAACCTTTTATTTGGACTAGTTTGATGAGCACTACATGATTCCTTTGTTCATACACACGTCTATAGAAATATTCAGGAGGACTGATCAATTAGTTGTTTGACACATGGCTTTGTTACAGTTCTGCTCCTCCTTCTTGTAACTACTACTAGGGCCTGGTCAGTAGCAACCCACTATTATGAAATTGCCTCACCCAATCTATTTAGATTGTCCCTTCTATGGCATATTTAAATAAATAATAATAAATAGAAACTTTAACTTTCCCCATACAGTGCTGTTATTTTTATTCTGCTATTTTATCTTTTCATGATAGTGTTATGCTTTTTCACCTTTATGTCTCTTCTGTATTTTTATTGCTGCACTATTCATTATTTTAATAAAATTGTTTCCATAACATTTTCTATTTCATTGTGGGGGTGACATTACCTGTTGTGATCCAACTTGATGGGAATGTTGCTATAAATAAAAATGTAAAACGAATAAATAAATTTACTACAGTGTGAAAACGGCATGCTTTCATCTGATGGGTGGCAGCTGCTCAATGGCTATGGCTAATTTAATTATTATTTAATTAAACTTCTAGCCTATTTTTTCTCTAGTAGATCTGAGCAACCATTATATACCTGTGTCTCTGAATAATTTCTAAGGCCAGGCTGGATTAAACTAGTTGCTGAACACCTCTATGGCTATATATGGGGCTTCTCTGTGGTGGTGCCTGGCCTGTAGGAAGCCTCCCCACCCTCCCATCCAGGATTCTAGAAGGTTCAGCTTCCCTCAGGCTTTATGGCCAGGAGGATGTATTTCTGTTTGCCTTCCTTGTAAATTTTGGTGAAGAGTTGATTATTTTTACTTGACATCTTTTATTGGTTTTTTTTAACTGAGATTTTTGCTTTTATGTTTAGTTAGCTGCCCAGTGTTGAGATATACATTTACAAGATAAATACATAAGTAAATTTATAGGTCACACCAGGGAAGAACTGATGGTATTTACTAACTGGTAAAAAAAGAAGAATCACTACACTATTTTAAGCATAGCGTACAGGAATGAAATTATGCACGAATCAATAATTCCTTAAGCCCATATGGTAATTCTACCCTACATTAAACATTTTGAACAGATTTTACTACTGGCTTAGAGGAACAAATGGTATTTTCAAATAGCTGGCTTTCAACAAATTTGAGTATATTTTAGGCATCAGAAAATTATAAAGAAGCTCTGTCGCTGCTGATGGATTCATAAACTATTCCAAGGACCAACAATGCATTTATCTCTTTAGCAGTCACAGTGCCATATTATCCTTTGGAAAAAGTTTAATCAGAATTCTTATCAGAAGTCAGGGTTTTTTTCCCCAGAAAGAATAATTAGTAGATGTTTAAACATTTCCAGTGTGATCTACTTCATCAGATTAAGCTCCTGGAACACTATCATTTTGTTCAAGTCAGTAGTTATACCTGACATGAAAACAATAGCTAATTATTTATCAAAGAAACTGTCAGAAGAAAAATAGATTGATATCAAATCATAACATATTGGTAATTAATAGAAATACTCCTGTTAAAGAGGAGATTATATTCTGTGATTTTAACACATCATACACTGCTGCAGATTGATTTATGGTAATAAACAAAAGAAATGTATGTATTATAAAATCCTTTTAATAAAAAAATTATTAAAACAAGGCAGGTTTTTTGCCCTTGTACTTAACATTGAAAATACTAAATTATCCACATCCACAGTTATCCTAGTGCTTCAAGTTGAAATTGTTTTAACTTTTAAAGAGGAGGTTTGGAACTTGGAGACTTCAGAAACAAATGTTTTTTTATTCCAAAAATCTGAAGCTGACAATGGACTGAAGCAAATTTACTACAGTAATTTGACTTGCTCACATGTTGCCAGCAACTTTCCAATCTGTCACTAATAACTATGTGAAAGTGCATACAAAACCAGGATTTTAAAAAACAACAAGAGACGTTTCAAAATTGTTTTCATAGATTAGAACACAAAGCTGAGATCTCCAATATGAACTTCAACCTAAATATATACTGCATTTAGAAAATAAAGACAAAGGTGTTTAGTGTATAATAAAGATCTAGGCATTTGGTGGATTGCCTACAGATCATAAACCAGCAGGAATTACTAACGGAGTTAGTAAAAACCACAATAAGTCACACTAACCATTATATGCAGACACAGAGAAGTTATATTTTCAAACTAATTTCCCTAGTCATGCTTTATCTGGAGTCCTTTGACTAATCTTAGATGTTACATTTTAAGAACACTAAGAACTGAAGGAATGTCTTCCTTGTGATGTACCTAACTATTAACAGAATTGTGTGCTAATCTGTTAAAGTAACAGAAGAATAAAAGGAGAAACAAGAAAAGGTATTTAAATATTCTCTGTAGAAATCTTATTTGATTTTATATAAAATCATTCATAAATGCTTGGAGAAGGCAATGGAGATGATTGACCAGCATCTCAAGACCTTGTCCTTGAAGTGCTTCAGCTTCACGTTCAGATACTACTAGAGATGTCTGGATCACTGCAGCATGTTTTATGTGAAGGTATCTTTGAAGGTTGCTCAGAAAGTGCAGTTCATACAAAATGTTCCCACTCACACCTTGGAGAATTAAAAGGGTAATATCCATGTTAACACCTGTTTTTTACAGTTGCTGCATTGGTTACCAATTGGTCTCTGGGTGCAACTCAAGAGCTATTTTTAACTTACAAAGCCCTATAAAATTTAGAAGCTAGCTATGTACAAGACCACCCTTCTGGGTAGAAGTGGCTCACAGAAACTGCCCAATTTTGAGTTACTTTTGGCACCTTTCAGCCTGAATTCAAAGCATTCAAAATAAGAGAAGAAGTCACACTATTGCTTGATCAGCTTATGGAGAATGAACAACAAGGCAGGGCTCAGGCTCTGCAGATGATGGCATGTACAGTTGGTTCCTGACTTATAACCATTCATTTAGTGACATTTGAAATTACAAAGGCACTGAAAAAAATAACATGATAATTTTCACACTTACAACCATTGCAGCACCCATGTGATCCGTGATCCAAATCCATCATGTGTTTATGATGGTTGTATTGCCCCACCTTTTGTGACTTACTGACAAGCAAAGTCAATGGGAAAGCCAGATTCACTTGAGAGCTGTGGTACTAAGTTAACAGTGATTCATTTAACAACTGTGGCAAGAAACTGTGTCATATAATAGGTCAAAACTCACTTAACAACTCTTTTGCTTAGCAGTGGAAATTTTGGGCTGAATTGTGATTGTATGTCAAGGACTACCTATAATCCAGTTATATCATTTATGGCAATCAATGAGACCTGCATTTTGGAATAAGTTCTGAAACAGTGCGAGGTAAATAAACCTGTATTAGTTTAATCATTATAAATTAAAATGTATAACCATGCTGGACTAAAAACTGTAATGTAGTTAAAGGAGAAAGTCCACCTACTTAACAAAACATCAATTGAATTGGTCTCATTTAGGATTTTTTTCTGAATAAGGACAAAAATCCATCCTTTAAATTGACCATTAAAAGATAAAATTAAAGATAAATATATCAAATATATGGCTCTTTACCTATCTGGAACTTACTCTTGGAAAAAAAAAATAAGATTCCTATGATTTAAACTGGTAATTTGTATTTTTTAAAATGGCCCCAAAAACTGAGGAAGACAGAAAAAAAGATCCATCCAGAAGTTCATAATCTTTAGCAACAAAACTAAACAAAACAAAAAATGTTCCAGTCTACCTGGAAGTTTGAAAGCATGCAAATGTGAATAGATTAATAGCTGCCACTTTGGTGGGAAAGTAATAGCATTCCGTATGCTTTTGGCATATAGCTACTGTGACCACGGAAAATGTCTTTGGACAACATTGGCTCCCTTGGCCAAGAAACAGAAATGAGCACTGCATCCTGAAGTCAGACACAATTTTACAGGGAAACCTTTACCTTTAGCAACAAAGCTTATGACTAATAAGGAGGGATGCTTTTTAACCACTCAGATTTTCACTCCAATACTTCTAAACAGCGATTAATCATGAAGTTCTGCAAGCTTTTAATAGACAGCACTCATCACCTATGCAGGAGAGTGATTAATTACAACATGTATAAAATCTATATGAAAACAAAATACAGTACTGTATTTTGTTAAGGATCTACGGAGCTTAGCAAGTTTAGATCAGCTTGTTACTAACCTTCATCAACATGCTACTGCACTGACACTGAAAGACTGCTCTGAAAGTGAATCCCATATGCCTGCATCTCTAGAGAATCAATCACTTAGTCAATGTCATATTTAACCCTTTCCTGTCCTGTTTTACCAAAAGTGTGCAAGTCTAATTTTCTGAAAGAAAGAGAGATGTTTACAGTATTACTAAAGCGCCTCAAAAATTCATGTGTCAATGTTTTAATATGCTTCTGACTCTAAGCCCCCAAGGCTATATGTCATTTAACATCTTCAGTCTAATTAATTTATTTTGGCTGAACTTAGATATATGGCAAAAAACTATTTGATACTTATTTTGTATACCTATCGAATTTGCAGCATTAAAACAAAGCGTAACAATCAAAGAGCTAACAGATGGAGATGATAGTGAATTTCTTAATATGTAGGTACTCACTCAATCAGACAGCAGCTCAAAGGGTAAATTAAAAAAAGTATAAACAGTAAATTAATCAGAAGTGAGCAACCCAAGGGGAGATATATGTATATAGTGCGCGCACTGGCACGAAGCAGAAGGCACCAGCCTGAAGATGGCGAGTGGGACCTCGCCGAAACGTTGCGAAGATACTTTCAGACTTACACGGGAAAAGACCCGAACACACCTAGATCTGCATACCTGTATCTGTGAAAATCTACGAAAACACACACACACACACACACGTATCCTTTGAAAACCTTTGATGCAGTCTCCAGAGTTCCTTCAAAAACAGACATTAAAATGCAGTGATGACTGTAACAGAAAAAGAAATTTTATTACACATCTAGTAAGCCAATTAATTCAATTAATTCAATTAATTAATTCAATTAATTAATTCAATTAATTAATTCAATTAATTAATTAATTCTTTTAAGGCTAAGCATAATATGTCTACTACTCTTCCATGTTGCAAAGTGATCATTTACCTTTTCGTTTTTCCTTTCTTCTGTTTTGCAGGCTGTGTTGGTTGGGCTACAAGTCACCAAGCTACTGATGGGCCCATTTCCAGCTTCTCCGTTCAGATTGACTGCAGTGACATTGGGAGGAGTAATTGCGGCTGCTGCTGAAGTGAGAGGAATAATAGGTCTGGCACACTGTGCTCCAGGGATGACATGCACAGGAGAGTGGTGGATATGTTGTGGAGAAACCACCGAGTGTGATCTGATCACAGTTGCTGGGAGGCGAGACGGAGAATTCTGACTTCTCAGTGGCGAGACTGTGGCTGTGGGACGATCCTGGGTCTGCACAGAATTGTGCACAACTAAAAAGAAAAAGGGTGTAAGAAAACAGGAGGGGGAAAAACTAATTTCAGAAACACTGTCAAAATAGAAATGGGGATATAATGGGCGATTTCGAACAGTTCAAACTACTAAACTCAGATGGAAACTCTTTGATTATAGCTCATCTACAATACAGAAACAGTAACATCTCAGTAGAAGCTGTGCAAAAGCTTACAATTTCCATCTTATATCTTGATTAGCCGTATGCAAAGCTGCATGCAATTCAGAAATAAATGTAGTCCAAGCAAATATACTCAGGATCAGATTGAACTAGATTTTCATATAATACTTTTAAAACGAAAGTAATATGAAATAGTTTAACTGAAAACTACATTTCTTACTTACATATGAATTCAGGAAGCTGTCTTATTTACCACCCCTACTGCAGTGGTGGGCTGCTGCCTAGTCGCACCGGTTCTATCGAATTGGTCACTATGACGATCAGTTGGATCCACCCATCCTCCCCCGCTGTAGCCTGCCCTTCTTTTTTTTCTGTCTTGCTCACCTGAATCACGTGGCACAGCTGTTTTTCGTGCCTCCACAGCCTTCCTGCTCACCAGGGCTACCTCAGGTAAGCTAAATTGCTGCAGTTTTGAAGCTGCATGGCACCGAACCAGCTGTTAAACCGGTTTAGCCCATCACTGCCCTACTGTAACTATCTGTTCTGACCGATGAAGGAACCCAGAATACTGTGAACAACTTGAATTATTTGTGAGGAAAGTCAATCAGATTCATTTTGACTGGAATTCTGAGTTTGAGAAGATTTTTTATATACGTGTTACATCAGCAATTATTTGTTCTATTATTTTGAATTGTTTTTAGCTGTCTAGCTTTTAAAGATGTAGACAATATATATGGAGAGATGAGTCCTTCTGGACTCCCTGGGGAAGCTGAATCGTGGGGGTACCATTTTACAGTGGTTCTGAATCTTCCTGTCAGGCTGGGTCCAGGAGGTGATACTTGAAAGTTCTGATTTGACACCTGGATTTTGAACTTATCCTCTTCAGAGGGCCATTTCATTTTATCTCCCATGCTATTCATGTATAGAATAAGGAAGATGACCTTAATAGAGACAGGTGATATCCATCTCCAGGAATAAGGAAAAAACATATCTTGAGTTCAAAACAAGCACAAAGTATGTGGCAAAATGGCTCAAACATCTCCTTAATCCAGATGGGTATAAGAAGGGGAGGAAATTCACCATAACCAAACTTGCAAGATTCTGTTATCTCCTCTCTCAATAAAAGTAATCTTAACCTTCTCATGAATTTGATTTTTGATCTGATTTACCTGGTAGGGCTAACAGTTTCAATATTTACACCAAGGTACTGGGAGAGGCTATCTGGAACTTTGGAATGGGTTGTCATCAATATGCATTCAATTCCTAGGTAGCAATTGGTATATATTATGTAAACTTGATAATGAAAGATGGATAAAAACAAGATAAGGTGCTATTGGGAAACAGGAAACTGACCTCAGGGATTAAGTATCAAACTGTTTCGGAAAGAGTTGCATTGTCCTTGAAAGAACAGATTTGCAGCCTGAGAACATTCCATGAATCTCATCTGCCATTAATAATATCTTTGATGAGGAATGCACATGTCTATCCCTGAGCCAGATGAATTTGGCAGGGATTATTACCTTGGATACCTTGAGTACTGCAACATGCTCTGCATGGGGTTCCTCTTAGTAAGGGTCTGGAAGTTGCAGTTTGAGAAAAATATTAGCAAGCTAAATGTTAATCGGAATCATATGATGTTACTGTAACATTTACACTAGATGTACAATACAATAAGTATAATACAATAAATAGCTGTTTTTCTCTTTCTTTAATGTCTAGCAGAACCGTTTAAAAATAAGACCTTTGTAATGAGTTAATCTTCTTGAAAATGTGGGATAATGAGCCACTTATTCTGTGATTTGAAACAGTCACCTAAAAAACCCAAGTCCATTCTATTTATCTTCTGATCAGAGGCTGCTTTTTTCTTAATATGTTTAGGACAAATCAGTATTGTATGTTAGGAAAGCAATCTGGTGATCATCAGAAAGTATTTCTGAAATGATTCTGAAAAGCTGCTGGAATACATAATTATAATAAAAAGCTCAAAAGAACAGCAGTGTAAAAACTGATTATATATGCATGCAGAAAATTCTTTGAACAAAGAATGTTATGGGGTGAAAAAGGCCCTTACAGAATATATACACCCTATTTTTTTTTTTTTTAAGGAAATTGTATTTCAACCCTGGACTGGATATATCTCTTGTTTTTGCATTGCACAATAAACATCTTCCATATTTCAAACCTAATAAAGCAATATATGACTTGTTAAGTAGGCTTATCAAGTTTAGTTTTTAACATACAGGATGCTTCATACTTCCCAAATGAATTAGTATAAAATCTGTAAATACTGTAGTGGGACTTCTGCTGTGAATGCAGGTATTCCTCGACTTATGAGCACAATTGAGCCCATGATTTCTGTTGCTAAGTGAGACATTTGTTAAGTGAATTTTGCCCCATTTAACAAACTTTCTTGCCACAGTTGTTAAGTGAATCACTACAGTAGTTAAATTAGTAACAGGGTTGTTAAGTGAATCTGGCTCCTCCATTTGATCACATGACCATGGGTACGCTGTTTTAGTCATAAATATCAAAAATAGTCATAAGTCACTTTTTTTGGGTGTTGTTGGAACTTCAAACTGCCACTGAGTGAACTGTTGTAAGTCGAGGACTACCTGTACAGGATAGCAAGAAAACCAAAACGTGATTCTTGCAAACAATAAATATCATCTTAAACAGTGCAGGCCAAAAGCCGAACAAAAACTTTAATTCTTATCACTGATTCAGTTTTGAACCAAGCTAGGAATTTGCGGAGGAGCCCTAGACAGACAGAAGATTCCAGAGGCTTCTTTTCTCTGAGGCGAGATTCAGAGGACAGGATGACTGCAGATTATACCTACCCATTTGCACGGTGCTGCGAGGCTGAGTCACTGGGTGCTGAGAAGAGTATCTCAAACAGTTATTCATCTGTGGGGAGCCTGCTGGCAGCTGGGTCTGAGAGGGAGGGGTTGTGATTGGAACAGCTGGTCTGGTAACAGGAGCAGAACTGGTAAGCGCTGGGACTCCTGGGGCAGCGGCATCTCGGGGGGAGCCTTTGGCTATTGGAGAGCCTCCCGTTAAATTCCTGGGCTGGTTAGTTGATGCAGGAACCCTGGAGAAAAAGGAAGTCCAACGTAAGAGCTCTGCGCAAGAAGTCAAAGGCAACGTATTGAAACCAATGTTTCCTCATCCGCGATCACAGGTAGTCCTCAACTTACAACAGATTCCTTAATGACCGTTCAAAATTACAATGGCACTGAAAAAAATGTGACATTTTTCACACTTATGACCGTTGCAGCATCCTCATGGTCACGTGATTTACATTCAGACACTTGTCAACTGACACATTTATGAAGTTGCAGTGTTCCCAGGGGTCATGGGGATCCCCTTTTGTGACCTTCTGACGAGCAAAGTCCATGGAGAAGCCAGATTCACTTAACAACCAAACTACTAATTTAACAACTGCAGTGACTTGCTTAACAAATGTGACAAGAAAACTCACAAAACAGGGGAAAACTCACTTAACAAAAGTCTCACTTAGCAATGTAAATCTTGGGCTCAGTTGTGGTCTTAAGTTGAGAACTACCTATATTTGGCAGAGCATCTCTTGAGATTACTGTTGGTGTGCTTATCAAATAAAATAAAGGACAAGAAGGACAAGCTTTTTTAGTAGCTGCTAGAGACCCGTGACTTATGACTGTTATTAAAATTGGAAATCCAGTCCTAAGCTGTTATGGTCATAAGTTGGGACGCTCATGTCACCACAAGTAGATTTTATGACCTTTTTTCAATGGTTATTAAACAAAAGTAGTGGTTGTAAGTAGAAATCCATTCATTTGAATAGGTTTGGGTTTTTTTTGCCAGAAACTGACCAAAAATATCTCGAAGCACCGAAACTAGTTTCCAAGTGAGACAGGGAGACCATTTACAATGTCTGGAGAATAGTTTACAGGCTGTAAAAATAACCATAGCTGTTGTAAATATTAACAACCAGTTATAAGTTGAGTACTACCTGTGGAGCAGCACATTATGTCTCATGAGAAAGTAGCCACTGAAACAGTATGTATAATACAAAATATGGAACTTCAGCTCTTTTATAGAGACAAAAGCTGGACAGAAATCCTTATTTCTGGTGTTCAGAAGAAATGTAGGCTGCACTAGTACTTGCTTAAAATTATATATGTGATCTCTTTTAAAGAAAGTATGAACTATGCCAAAACTAGGAAGCAGAAAAAAATGGGCATTTCAGCTGGTCATTGAATCATATAGATTTTCTACTTATTTTTGTGTTATTTCTACCACATGCATCAATTTAGATATATAGCCTTTCCCTGCCTAGCTATGAGCAACCTCTGTATCTAGACAACAATCTGAGATCACAGACAGGATGAAAATATACTTCACTGTGGAGATACAAGTGTGAGACTAGGCATAACCCTTCAGTATCACAAACCATTTGTGAGGATACTATGACAAAAATATTATGGAACTGAAGATAATATATTAAAATTAAAATAAAAACATCTGAGGTGCAACCCAGGGAAGACACATTTTGGTTTTTATTTCCTTTCTTTGGGAAGTGGTGATATCAGATTGTTAAATCTCCCACACTGCTTCTCACCTGGAAACAGGAGTGACATAATTGCCTGGAAAGACGCCACACATGCCATTTCTCAAGGACGTCCCTTTGAACCAGCCATCCTGACACTTCTCGATAACACGATACATTTCGCCCTTACGTAGTTCTAGTTCATCTGTCTTCTGAGGTTTGTAGGCATATAATGCCAAATAACTGTCAAAAATGATAAATATATATAAATAGTGAGAGGGTAAAGCTGAAGGCGCACATAGCAAGTAAGCCATATTTTGTTTTAAAATAAAATTCTTGTTATTTATTGCTAAATTTATTTATTCAGTGAGGAGCAACTGAAATTATTAACCAGGAAAAGAATATGGGAAACTAGAAGGGAAAATTCCGTCCAGACAATCACATTGACAGCACTAGAACATTAATGGGAAATTTGTCTACAAATTTCAGAAACAGGATGCCCATAACTAAATATAGCTCGATACCGGTTATCAAAATGAAAAGCAAATCATGGTGAAGAAATGACGCAACTGTCAAATAATTCTACGTAATGTATTTTTAAGATATTTTGCACTTTAAAAATAGGCAGCTGAATTAAAGGACAAATGAAAGTAGTGAATTTTTAAAATTACCAGAAATCATTTAAAAAAACTATAGTTTTTAAATTTCCCTATTGTTATACATATCAGAGGGATAGTTCTTGAAAATAAGGTGGGTGGCTTGATGGGATATGCTGTTCTGGGACACAGACATGTAGCTGAGGGAAAGCACTGAAGGGAGGGAAGGAAAGTCTGGGCACAGATAGGCTGATGGGCTATACTGAGTTTGGGTATATCTGGCCATGGAGAAGAGCAGGGATGACATGTAACAGCTTAGGCTCCTCTGTCTCATAAAATCAGTTGCCAGGATTCTTCCAGATTTTTATTTCAGCCAAAACTCAGAACAATCAATCTTTCAGCAAAATCCCAGAACAATCAAAATTCTGCCAATTCAAAATGGTTTGGCAGAAGCTCTGGGACATGAAGGTTTGTTTCAGGTTCAAAACAAATATACTACATATGCTATTGTGTGCATACCCCTAATAAGTTATACTATACATAAAACTATATTGGCTTTGCTAAATTACATGTGATTTTTTGGGTAATTACTGGAAGGTGTGAAACTGGAATATCCTCCACAAAGCAGCTAAAAAATACTAAACCACATAATTCAGTTTGAATACAGACTGTAACCAATATACATGAGGCCTTACTTTTTCTGCTTTCTAGAAAATATAAGTTGAAAAATAAAGGCTGCTTGCTTTTTTATTTTTTCCCTGTGTACAGTAAGCCTCCTTACTGCAAGCAGAAAATAAACAGCAATAATTATTAGACTGCTCATATCTTTTAACAATTCCTTGAGGCACTCTTTGCCTTGATTTATCAAATGCTTCCAGTAGGCAGCATCCTGATCAAATAATTAATGTATATTTTTCACAAGAGGCTTGAGGAATTATTGTCACATTATGTTTTGGCAGTGTATGTGCAGTGAACTATGTTAATTAGCATGAGTGCATTCTCTGGTTTTAGTGCAATCACCACTAGCCACTTGGAACAAAATGTAAAACCCTTAGCTATCTTTGAGTACCCAGTGGCATTATAAAACAGTATTGAACTTGGTTTTTTTTGTGATGCTGGGTGTCTGGATATTATGAGTTAAGTTTCAGTCTACACTATTGCAGAATTGCATTCCACCTTTAATTTTAGGCTAGAGGGGCTTAACTGTGACTGATTTTAAAACATCAAATTCATGGTACTATGATTGATGTCATCTTTGTATGCCTGTTATGAATTTGTGGTACACCTTTGAAGTGAAGTCTGATTTTTTTAGTGCTTAAGATCACAAAAATGCTTATTTTCCTTTTCCTTACGCATATTAAAAGTTTGCACAATATATCAAATGGAATATTGAGGTCAATTTACAGAAAAACCAAAGATAGAGTGAATTAATTAAGCATACATAATTAAATACTCATGGTAGGTGTTATGTATATAGGTAGTGCCTGTTTAATGACTGTCTTGTTTAGTTGAGAATTTGTGCTTACAATGATGAAAAAGTAACCCAAAGTGAAGTGACCAATTCTTTATATGTCTTCAAAGCAAAGAAAGCTGAAATAAGATCACAAGCTGTCACAATATAATTATGTGATTGCTTTGCTTAATGATCTAGTTGCTGGTCATTAACTACATTAAATAAACTTAATTTCTAAACTTATTTGTTAAATGAGGACTACCTATAATGCAGTTTGTACCTGTACTACTTGTGTAGTTATCCTCACTATACATCACCAAACATTTTCAGTCATTTTGGACATTGTGGCAGAAAAATTATTATATGTCCTCTTTCTCTCTTTAAATGCAGCAAAGACACATTAGATGTCTTGGATGGAAGTTCAAATGCTGAGATGATGTAATGCAGGGGTGTCAAGGCCCGTGGACTGGATGAGGCTTGCAACGTGGTTGGATCAGGCTCATAGAGCCATCCAAGAAAATTTAAGGGGCCGGCCTGCATTGCTTCGGCCTGGTCTATCCAATGCAAAGAGGCAACATCGGGCCAGCATGGCTTCGGCCCAGTCTACCCAGTGGAAGGAGGAAACATGCCAGCAGTTTGGGGAGTGGCATCAAGCTGGACATGTCCACCGAGTTGGCCACATCCAGCCAGTCAGTCATGCCCGCCCAGTCCGTGAGGTCAACCACAGCCCTGATGTGGCCCTCAATGAAATTAAGTTTGACACTCCTGATATAATGGATAAGGTTATTCTAAAGATAGATGAGATGAGCAGCACATAAACAAAGAAACAAATACAGGTGGTGGAATGATGGGCGAAGGACACTCACCATCCCTAGGGAGAGGGGGCGGTATATAAATTTAATAAATAAATAAAATCTCCAAAACTAATCAGAATGTTTTTTTCAGAGAATATTCCAGATGATAGGAAAAGTGTTGGATCCAAGGAAAAGAAAACTGAGTTTGTGCTTGGTGTTTTTTCCCTTGACTATGAATTTAATTTCAATAAATATTTCATCATTCTATTTTTAGTATCTTTCACTGAAACGAAAGGTCATTTACTTCACTAAATACATACCTGGAAGAATTTTATTTTATGAACCATTCTTCCTAATGGAATATAATTTCAGGTACTAAATCATATTGGAATAATGTTTCAGAAATGGTTTAGTATAATTTATGACAGTGTTTCTCAACTTGGGGTCCATGGACCTCTGTGGAGTGGACCAGCTATGATGCTGTCATGGGGGTCCACAAAGGCTTGAAGAAATGATTTAAATCTTGAGTTAAGTCTTGGAGGTCTGTGGCTACAAAACATCTTAAAAGAGGTCCATGGTAAAGAAAAGGTTGAGAACCACTTATTTATGATATTAATGATTTTCTCTATTTGATGGGAACAATACCTGCCAAGTAATCATTCATAGAACTATAATAAGTAACTTGGAAATTAAAAATGGCATGAACCTGTGGATACAAGTGACCAGGGCTTTCACTCATCACTGTTCAAATTTGACAATTTTATTACTGGTTTGGATGGACCATGCGGAGGGGTTCTTTTGACATTTTCAAACTCCAAATAATAAAGCCAAAATGATACGCTTTGCTCTTCAGAGCAAAACTTCTGCTTACATATTGAGTGGTAGTTGGACCTTTGCTGGCGTTCCTTGATCTCCCACAATTGCATTGGTTCTGGGTCCAGCCATGGTTGCGGATCCAGCTAAAGTAGAATCCTAGAAGCAACAAAAGTGGAGAAAAATGAAAGGAATGCCCATTCCAATTCACTTTTTTACTCAATTGTATGACTTTCAACGTGTTTATTTATTTCACTCATTAGCATCCTTTATTTTCTTTAAGATACGTTCTTTAGTCACCAATGGCCAAAGCTCCACTGTAAAAAAAAATTCAGAAAAATCAGTATTTTTTTCAGCCTAAAACAAGATTTGTCTCTCCATCCTTCAGATTATACTATGCTTAATTTGATAAAAGCCATTATTTGCTTTTAATTTCATTTTCTTATTAACTTCTTGTGCAGTAATAATACTTGATATGTTAAAAAGCAAGATGGTTGTCAATTGCTCCAATGGTTATTTTGCATATTACTTTTTATAATCAGCCAGAAATGTCTTCAGCGATCAGATGTGAACTACAAAGCACTAAAATAATAACTATTGTCACTGTAACTCAATTTATTATTATGTTCTTTATTCTGAGCTCATATTTCAGTGTCAAAAGGGAAATCAGATCTATCACTGATGAAACATATTTTAAAAAATAAAAATATTTATGCCTTCTCTACTTTCTAACAGTAAAAAAGTTGTTTGGAAAGGAGTAAATTTTGCCCCTTTTGAAAGAATATATTCAAGAAAAGAAATGTTAAAAGCTTTCCTGACTATTCCTTGTCTGTGCATTTTAAGAGATTGTGCATTTCATTCGCTTTCAGTTGATGGGATTTGGACCAATGATTTTAAAAGTTTCTAGGTTTGGTAACAAATGGATGGATTCATTTATTCACTTGTAAAGATTCCTGATATGAAATATATTCATAAATCCTTCTTTCTCTTTATGTCATCTTCTGGGATTTTACAAATCCCCAAGTTAAGACGCATTTCATAAACTGTGAAGTGTGACAAATTTTAATACTTCTTTCCAATTCACTGTCGCTTAATCTTAAAGCATCTATCAGTCATTTACTTAGCTGATTGTAGTACCAGGGACTGGTACAGGGGCAATAGTGCAGAAGAATCATTTTTTAGTGCTGATCTTGTATACCTGGTTCGTCCTTCTGAACAATAGGCATCTACATGAATGTAACACTCTACAGAGAAAGGTTGGAAAGAAGAAATATATTGGACCTAAAATATATTGGATTCTCCCTTCTCCCAATTAAATCGCAGAACACAGTAAAAATGCCGTCGATCTCTCTTGTTCAGATCAGGCAAAAAATATCCAGGCCAGAATCAGCCCCTATATACAATCGATATAAATAATCCCTTAATATGGTTCTTTTGATCTGTACTCCTAAAATTTCCATGTCAACCTGAGTCTTGATACATTTGGAGTTTACCAGGTTGGTGAAAATTGATGCAATATTCTACATGTAGATCTATATTCACCAAGAACATGTTTTCTCCAAAATGTGCAGTGAATTGAACAAAATAGACTTTGTAAATCATGGGTCTACCCAGATATAATTCCTATATCATGAATATTAAACTTAGATGATTTTTTGGGGACATTTATTTTACAATATTTGTATCATACTAACTTTGCAAACTCTGGGGAAGCTTAATTACAATCAAAGACCATAAAATTATTATAATTGAAATGATGCACCATAAAGGAGATATAGAGCAATCCTATACTATAATTACCTAGTTCTAGGTTTTAAGCCAGTCTTAACAGATGTCCGGAAATTAACAAAATAGAGGTGTTCTAACCGCTTTGAAATGGGGGCGGGGGGAACCATTGACATTTTTTTCTAAGATGATGTAACAAGATAGAACAATTTCATCTAAAGAGGAAGTTCCTAAAATCACTGAAACCCAAGTCATAAAGATGTTTTTTTTAAATAATCACCAACAGCCTGAATTGTACTTGGAAATGTATTGGTAACTAATGCAGCAGCCATAATTTTGAAATCATGCTGAAGAGATTTCACTTACCAGCATATGGGCTTCTGTATTTGGCATCAACTGCACTGTCTGGATAGACTACAAAAACAGCCCTATATACACATATTACTATAATTTAACCTAAAGGCAACTGGAACATGAGTCACAATGGCTAATCCTTTTTCTTCCAAGAGGAACTGCGATGGCGCATCAACTGAAACTGACAAGGATCTCCTAGTCATAGGATCTACCTGCTGTCCCTAAAGTAATTAACAGTCAAGGAGAATCTTTAGGTTTTAGACAATCCCCTTCAAGGATCATCCATTCATAATGAATATGGAGGCCATCAGCAAATATGTTAATTTCTATACAAACAGCAACTGTTTAGCCAGATTTAGCCTGATTTCATCCTACCCAATGCCTTCCACAGTTTTACGAAGAAAGACAGTGCCCTTTATGTATTGAAAATATCTCATCCAAATTGGCAGATGATATCCCTGTAGAAGATGTGCCCCAGTTGCTTAATATAGATAACAAATACCATTAGTTTTCACATTGAACATTATATTTTATGGCAGAAAGAAAGCTATCTGGATGTACAGGACTACTGGCTTGATTTCCAGAGCAAGGTGCTTCATGATATATTTGCAATTAATTTACATTTACTTTCCATCTAATTTTTAGACTCAAGGGAAGACACACCGTATCTGCATGATATCTACTCTGGTTAGGTTTTATAATGATAAAATAGTGGAATGTGTGATTGAAAATAATTTTGTACAAATGTATTATCACTTGTGCAAATCTTGCCTCTTTAATTATGTCTGTTTTCAAATATCACAATGGAAAAGTTAAAACTTAATCTCTTGTAAAAAGATGTTTTGCATAAATTAGGTTGTTTGAGGTTTGGCTTTGTTAAGCATAATATATAAACTTATATTTTGTTTACTTCAGGAAACTGTTATTAAAACAGTTTAGCCCATTAAAGGATGCTTGCAAGATGGCATTTTGATTTAAGGGCCAATAATCTTCAGAAAATTACATTTCATTGATCTATGAACATAGTAATCTGTTAACAGATTCTTTGCTTCCCAGCATATTGACATATTTGTTTAGGAAAGCGTGAATTTAAAGAAAACAAATAATGGAATCTAGAAAAAGTAAAATAACAAATTCTTAATTCTATTTTGTCAATGAGTCAACAATCTGATTTAGTTTTTAACTAAACTGTATAAGGGGGATATGATCATTTATGCATCTGTTTCCAAGAAAAAGAAACAAATAAAAATCAAAATATAAACTAAATAGAATGGAAGGACCCAGAAGGTATTGGGGCAGAGAGAAAGGCAAAAGGAAGGATATCTGTTGCCTTTCATTATTTTCCTGCTACTTCCAGTTGTTACATACATGCTAATTAATAGTTTCCTTTCCCTCCCTTCCTTTCCTTTTCCTATGTCATCAATTGCTTCTACTTAATTCCTACTGCCAAATACTTTCCCTTTTGTCATTTTTTTCATGGCCATATTTTTATTAATGCAGATCATATCTTTACTTCAATTCTACTACATAGATAAGGAAGAAGGAAAACATCTTAGAGCCCCTTCAAATATAGTGGTTGCTCAATATTCAACCAATAATGGTGACACTTTCCTACGGACCTGATATTGAGGATAGGTTAAGAAGACAGATAGAAAACAAGGCATTTTTTATTTGTACAGCAAACCATTTATTGGAAAGACTATATTTTATCACAGTTATTGAAGGCAATGGCAAATAAATTGACAAAACAACTTTAAAATCATGAATTCAAAGGCAACATTTGGTGGAATGAAATTGTCTAGCACATACAACGCAATAAGGACTTTTTTTGTTTCCCTTTTCCATATCTGGCATTAAAGACAAAGGATCAACACAAGAAACGCAACATTCTTCTCCCCTCCAATTCTGCAGCCAAAAAACGGAACTAATTTGATGTTGTAGTAAAGGCACCAGAATAGAAGCTGGATAACTGGGAGTCATAGTTCTGCTTACAAAATCATAGTCATAGTTCTGGTACAACATCAGCTAGGTGATTTGAGGCCAGTCACTCTCAGCCCAAGGAGGAAGGCACGAGCAAACAATTTCTGAAAATCCTACTAACTACTCTAGGCAGCCAGTTGGAGTCAAAATTGACTTGAAGGCGTTAAAAAAAGACAATGTGGTTCTGACAATACCCCAAGTGTGTGGTATATATTTTGCTATCTGTTGTTCTCTTTGGGGTAGAGAAGTAATAAAGTTAACATTGATAGAGGTCTTTTCTCTGTTGTGCTGCTCCCTGTGTGGCCTTTTCTAGACAGATATTCAACTAAGATCTGACAGTGCAAATTGATTTTCTGTGTATATGCACACA